>CP139505.1:373702496-373908107 GCA_021014915.2 Artemisia tridentata subsp. tridentata
GAATTCACATTGAACACTGCTCCGTTGAAATGATCATGATCAGCGTTGCATGTGAGTGATGAAATGAAGAGTGAAGTGATCAGTAGTGATAGAATGATGGACATGGTGGTGGTTGGAGTGTTCACGCGCTTGTGTGTGGTGGCGCGTGACGGTGGTTTATTGTGGTGGTGGAGGGTTTGGAAACGGGGATGGTCCCACTCGGAGTGGTGAGTGAATTTTTTTAGTGGGTATTTATAGGTGTAATGATAAGTCCTTCAAGTGTTATAACTTGTTACTTTTTGTATGCTTACTTTTTGTTTCATGCTTAGTCAAGTTGAATTCATTACTTATATCTAATTATATACGAGTATATATATTAAAGAAGAACGTCGGCGCTATTATTTTATTATGTCGGTGACTTATTTTAATGTTATCCCAATTTTATATTACGTCGCATATTTTAATGTTATCCCAATTTTATATTTTTTTTTGAACCGGCAAATTTTTTATTAAAACTAGCGAAACGCTAGAAAATTACAGAGAGTATCCCAAAGATTTTATATTATATAAATATATTAAAGAGCAAGTCCCTAATTTGTCATTTACCTATTATTTTAATATTTTTTTATAATAAAATAATCTATTATATATTATATATGTTATAAATATATAGATAGGAAAATTGGCAAGAAGTTGACGAGTCTTTGCAAAAAGCGTCCTTTTTGAAAAAGTATGTTTCGAAAGTTTGGAAAAATGATGCAAAATACCCCTGAAGCCGTAGCCTCTTTGTAGAAGGAGTCCTTTTTCACAAAGTCTTAAAAAATGGCTAAAAATACCTCACGAAGTATGTGACACTCTGCAAAACCAATCATATTTTATATGTTTACCATAAAAAATTCAACAATTTCCATCAAATAAAGAAACATAATTTAAATAAATAAAAATAGTACACAACTAAAAAAAAATTAAAATTTTTTTTTTTTACCACAACTGTTTTTTTTAAATCTTACGACTGTTTTTTTTAAATCTAACGAATAGCCCCCCTGCAACGCAGGGGGTCGTATTCCTCGTTAGTATCTGTTGGTCCCTTTACACGATTAGAATTAACTAGAAAGTTAATCTATTGGTGTTAATGACTAATACAATGTTTAAGGATTATTCTAACAGTTATAAAACGTGAATGTAAAAACAACAATATTTTCAACGTTTAAATTCTTATTAGGAATAATTCCAAGAATCTATACCCAAGTGTTTTGCGGAACAAACACTTGGGATTGAATAGACAAGGGTATGGGGTGTCTCCTATCGAAACTCAAGTTTTGCTTGAGTGGTAACAATATACCCACTGAGCTATCTCAGTGAGTTGTATACTCTTTGTAGGAGAGAAGTTCCTTTGTAAAAGTTCAAGACTTTAATTATACAAAGCACACTTTAACTTCTCTCACAGTTGCTCTATTTATACACAAGTATTCTAAGTATAAGTGATTAAATATAATACAAGTTGTTGAGGTTGCGTGTCTGACAATTACAAATAGTAATTGTCATTTCCAAGAACCAATAGGAAAGGGCTAAATAAGTCTTTGGGAGTTGTTGGCTGACACTCCATGACTTTTAGCCGCAATAGGGAAGGTTGAGTCTGACAAGAGAAGAGTATTGGGTTTACACTCTTATCTTCTCAGATCTTTTCCCTATTGTTCCCCGCCTTTTCTTCAGGCGTTGGTTCCTCAGTCATTCAATCACTTTGTTGGTTGAGGAGACTGGGGTTCAGTGAGCTCTTATCCAATACTCACTGAATCCATCATCTTCTTCTTTGGCTTAAGTCCTACTCAGGGAGTACCGCCTTCCTGAGTAGTGAATCCTTCTTCTTGAATTCGCCTTAAGCATCCTGAAGATGACTCACTGAGAGGCTGTTCTCTCAGTGACTTGAATTGTTCTCGGTTTAAGTTAACACTTAGTTAATTTGTGTCCAAATCATGTTCGAAGCATTCTTGGGTTTTACATGACCCAACAATCTCCCCCTATTTGGATATAAATTATTCCTAAGTGTTTTGATCAGATATGAGTGAGCTAACGACTTCTGCTCATACTGAATGTACTAGAATGTAAATAAGGACACTGAAATAATAAAAACATCATCTTATTAATATCATTTACAAGTCCTAACAAAACTAAGTACAAAAAGGGATAGTGGTGGGTATTCAGGCAGGTCATCAGTTTAACTTGATTCCAAGGGCTTCAAGCTTGGGCTTCTTCGACTGCAGCTCATGTTGGTCAGGATGTTCATTGATTTTTCTTTTCAGGTCATGACAAAACCTCACATTCTCAGGACTCTTGAGTGGAGAGGCCATCATTAGAAAGCCTAGCATTGCTTTGATCCCTGATAGATCTATATCACTCCACCTCTGGAAGGCTTTGTCACCAAACTCATCAATGAAGAACAACCCTCTTTCAGGCAGTTCAATGACCATATTGTTTCTGAAAGGAACACCTTCAGGGAGAGCCCTATTGCAGTCAAGACCAGGAATCTTGATCTCAGGCTCAGCTTCTATCTTCTTTCTTTTCCTTGAAGAAGACTGAGAGGAAGCAGGTTGTGCAGATTCAGGGAGAAGAGATTGAATGCCAAGTTCCTGAGTGTGCTGCGCCAATCTTTCATACCTCAGACTCAATGACTTCATCAGATTAGGGACCACAACATTTGATTTCTTTGCTATTAATGGACCCAACTCGTCCAATTCAGTGATCCCAAAGTCAGCGATTCTGAAAGGTGAATGAACATCAAAGTTTCTCTTGTCAGCACCTCTGTAGACAGTGACAACGGCAGGATTGGTGTTTCTTTGAATATGAACATCAGTGATTGGTTCTGGCTTCATCCTTTCAGTCATATACCACTGATATTTCTTAATCCTATTCTGCCTGATCTCTTCAGCCCGTTTGGCTCTTTCCTCCCTTTTCTGCCTGAGAGTGGTCATCTGCTCAGACTGAGCTTTCACAAAGGTCATACCACCTTTTCTTCCTGAGAGATCCTTAGCCTCAAGACCAATTTTCTCAGCCTCTTCATGAACAACCTTGATTAAGGCAGACTTGCTTGCCTTCTCCTCTTCCTTCAACTTCTTCTTTGCCTCCTCTTCCTGAAGATAAGTACTGAGTTCATCAGCTGAGAAGTGGTAAAGAACTCCATCAATTTCATATGGGATCCTGAGTGGTGATTCAGGATCCTTAGCAACCGTGATAGGTGCTGGTTGAGGCTCAGGCTCAGTGAGAATGCCTTTGCCTTTATCTTGATGGGAGGAAGAGGCTTCAGGAATGTCTTCCTCAGTGTGAGAAGGAATCTCCCCCTCAGTGTGAGAAGGAGGTTGTTGGCTTTGGCTTGAGACTCCAGTGTCTTTCTCCCCCTCAACTGTTGCTTGAGCCATGGTGATAGCAAGAGTTGGAGTCACTGGAGCAGTAGGACCTTTGAAGGCCTGATAGATCTCAGTCATCATTGATTTGATGTCCGAGGTGTCTTTTTGAAGACTTGAGATCTGATCTGCCAGAGAAGCCTGAGAAGCCTCGATGCCTGACATCCTTGACCCAAGAGACCATGCCAAGGATGTTGAAGATTGTGCCCAAGTACCAAGATGTTTTTCCTGAAGACCCATGGAAGTCCTGATTGAGTCCAAGGAGGTAGTAAGACCCTGAAGTTTAGAATCCTTCAGTAAGCTGAGGAGATCATGGATTTCAGCTGACTGCTTCTGATAAGTCTCAGCAGCTTGAAGGATCTTTTCAGTGAGTATGGGGTCATCCTTAACAGCTGACTGAATAGTACCAAGGCTTTTGGTGATGCCTTCAAGAGAAAGATTGAACTTCTGGAAATGAAGATCAATAGCTGTCAGGGAATGTTTGGTGTCTGATTGGATTTCGATCACATCTTCATGAAAACTTTCAACATCTGCCTTCAGGTTGGCATAGTGAACAGCTGCTTCAGTGTGTTGATCAAACATCTCATCAGTGAGACCAGTGAAAAGAGCATTGTTGGTCTTCAGTAGGAATTTGACCAACTTTCTTTCAGTGAGGGGAAGAGAGTTATCATACTTCTGGAGAATGTCAGTAGATGAATCAGAAGATTGAGAGCCTGACTCTTCACTTTGGCTTGGAGAGGACTGATGTGATGGTTCAGGTTGTTCAGGTTGTACATCAGTTTCCATATCCTCTCCTGCCTCAAAAATTTCTTCTTCACTCTCTTCCCTGAGCTCTTCATCAGACTCCATAAAAGCCTGATAGTCCCCCATGGACTCAATACCCAAAAAATCAACCGGCTCCTCTTTATAAAAAGATTTGCCTTCGGTTTGGTCAGGTCCTGACCCCTTTGTCATAATAACTGAGTGGGTTGTCTCAGCCTGACTAGCCATAATAACTGGGGTAACACCAGCCTGGCTTTTGGGGGCAGTTCCTGAAAGACTGGATCCGCCTGAGGGGTTGATGGGTTCCATATCAGCGGGTTGTTTCTTTCCCTCTGAGTCTTTGTCCCCCTTAGCACCTTCAACTACTGATGGGTGCTTTTCAGTAGTATCACTAGGTACTGATTGTGAGAGTTTGTGGACCCCCTTCCCATCAGGATTGTACTGTCCTTCAGGGGATTTAGGGTCCTTTTCTCCCTGAGATCCTGAGGGTGATTGCTCAGGAACGTTAGCGGGATGTGAGTGTTTGTGGGTCCCCTTCTCAGTAAGGTAGTGCTGCCTTACCGAGGATTTAGAACCCTTTCCTCCCTTGGGAACTGATTGTTTTTTGACAGCTCCTTCATCGGGATGTGAGGGGGTGTGGGTCCTCTTCCCAGTAGGGTGGTGCTGCCCTACCGAGGGTTCAGGACCCTTTCCTCCCTTGGGCACTGATTGTGATTTATCAGTACCTTCATCGGGATGTGAGGGGGGAATGCTTCCTGATCCCTCTGACTTGTTTATGTCAGTTGGACCATGTGGAATGGGTGTGCCCGAGGTCACTGAGGATGATTGCTCAGTGACTTCCGTTGGCCTTTGTTTTGAGGTCAAGAGGGTCTCAGAAATGGGTGTCTCAGAGGTCTCGGCCTTTTTCAACCTCTTTTTAAGGTTGAGTTGGTTTTGAGGATCAGTCTCAGTGGCGAGTGGATTGAGTCTAACCACCTGGCTGGACTGACCCTTCTTTGTCTTCTTCACCTTTTTGGTCGGTGAAGGAACTGGAGAGATAGCGTCATTACCCTGAATGACTGATTGCATGTATTCAGTCAGGGCAATATGTGTAACCTCACTGATGCTACTCGTGAAGTTTGACTTGTGCAGTACCTCAGGCTTCGTACCTTCTGCATCAGTCCTCACATAGTCAGAACCGAGTAGGTCCTGAAGCACACAGGAAACAAATCTAGGATAGGACATGTGCCTTTGCCTATGTTTTCCTGAGAGCTTAGCAACGAGGTCTCGGAAGATTATTCCTCCGATGTCTATTTTTGTACCCTCAAGGAGACTGAACAACATCAATTGTTGTGATGAGTTCAACTATTCCGTAGAGGATTTATTTCCACCCAGGACCTGAATGACAAATGTCATCAGTATCCTCCAAATAGGGTGGAACCATGTTTTGACTACTGGAGCCTTTTCCAGTAAGCCTCCCACAGACATTCCTGGACGTCTGGGGTCATGGGGTGCAAGAAAGATCAGTTCATTCTTTATGTCCTGATCAGTAGGGTTGGGAGAAAAGGCTTCAGCAAAGTCAAGGCCTGTGGCTTTGATGAATGCTGAGTAGTCAAAGGAGAGGGTTCTACTCCCATTCATCACCGTGAAGGTGATGATTGACTCTTTGGTGTCTTTGGGGCTGGTTGCCACAGCCGTACACCAGAATTCCCTCAAATAGTCATGGTAGATGACTGAGGGGGTATGGGTGAAAGCCTTTGCAAGAAAACAATTACGAAGATATTTCATAACGTTCTTGTAGGCTGGGTAGATTTGTGGATATGAGAAATTTCCCACCACATTATTTTTGGTTAGGTCTACACCCTCCATTGTGAAATCCACGTTGGGGGCATATTTCACAGCTTTAGAAGAAGCCATTTATGGGTAAGTCAGGGTTTGACTAAGGTTAAAAGGGTTCTAAAGCTTAAGAATGCACACACAATTTGTTTTTGAGAATAAAAAATGGCAGAGTTTTGCTTAAAATTCTATAAAAACGTGTGTATGTATTCTTCTGGTTGGGGTATTTATAGGAAAGAGGAGATGGGGGTGTTTTGGTCATTTGAGCAAATCTTTATTTATTCAAAAAATTATTTGGAAATTGGTTTGAATAATAAGTTTTGGGATCCGCATTTAATGCCAACACTCCACTTTCCTGGTTTGGCGCAACAGTCGAGGTGAACAGTTGAGCAGTTCTGCAAAAGTGCAACTTGCAGAGATGAGTCATCACATATTTGAAATGTGATTGGAGAGGCATTTAATGCCAAGTGGGAATGTGGTGGCCCATAGGTGGAAGCCAGAAAGGCTAAAAGAACAAATATTCTTGAATTAAATATGTGTTCAGTTACCAACCTCGGACATTTACTAACTAGATACTTAGAGCATTTAAGTTAGTATTTAATGTCCTTTTCAGGGTCCTGAATGACTTTTCATTCAGTGATTGGTTTTCAGGGACTTGGGATTAGTCACTGATGACTCAGGAATGAGGAATGATTCCTGAGACAAGGATTCAGGAACTTGGGTTTAGTTCCTGAGGATGAGGATTCAGTGAGATGTTTTCACTGATATACATATTCAGTCAGGGACCTGAGATGTTAAGAATTTACACTTTTAGTTGGAAGAGAAAAAAAAATTAGTCAGTGGACTGATTCTCTATATCCAACATTCCTAATTCAGCTTTCAGTCTTATGAAAGTTGGTTCATCCAAAGGTTTGGTGAAGATATCAGCTAACTGATATTCAGTAGGAATGAAGTGTAATTCAATGTCACCATTTATGACATGGTCCCTGATGAAGTGATATCTGATATCAATATGTTTTGTTCTCTGATGAAGAACAGGGTTATTAGAGATTGCAATTGCACTTGTGTTATCACAAAAGATGGGTACCATCTTGTACTGAATTCCATAGTCACTGAGTTGACTTTTCATCCAGAGTACATTTGCACAACAACTAGCTGCAGCAACATATTCAGCCTCAGCTGAGGATAGGGCAACTGACTGTTGCTTCTTAGCACTCCAACAGACTAATTTCCCACCAAGAATTTGGCAAGAGCCTGATGTGCTTTTTCTATCCATGTTGCATCCAGCATAGTCAGAGTCTGAGTATCCTTTGAGATCAAGTCCTGAGCACTTTGGATAGTATAATCCAAGGTTAGGAGTGCCCTTCAGGTACCTGAATATCCTTTTCACAGCAGTGACATGAGATTCTCTTGGGTCAGATTGATATCTGGCACATAGACATACTGAGAATTGGATATCAGGCCTTAATGCAAGTAGATACATCAGTGATCCTATCATTCCTCTAAAGAGAGTTTGATTGACTGGTTTACCAGTTAGATCAGGACCAAGGTTGTTTGGGGGAGCCATGGGAGTTTTGACTGAGGCACAGTCACTGAGATCATACTTCTTCAGTAGATTCTTTACATACTTCTCTTGACTGATAGTGGTTCCTCTATCAGTCTGCTTGATCTGAAGACCAAGAAAGTATGTCAGTTCTCCCATCATGCTCATTTCAAACTTCTTTGCCATTAGTTTTTCAAATTGTTTGCAAAGTTTGAAACTTGTTGAGCCAAAGATGATGTCATCAACATACACTTGTACTAGTATGACATCATTATTTGTCTTATAGATAAACAATGTGTTGTCTATCTTGCCTCTGACAAATTTGTTTTGGATTAAGAAGGCTGAGAGAGTCTCATACCATGCCCTGGGAGCTTGCTTCAGTCCATAAAGGGCTTTGTTAAGCTTATAGACATGATCAGGAGACTCATGGCTTTCAAATCCAGGAGGTTGCTCAACATAAACTTCTTCTTTCAGTGAACCATTTAAGAATGCACTTTTAACATCCATTTGGTATACCTTGAAGTTCATGTATGTAGCAAAAGCAAGGAAGATCCTGATGGCTTCCATCCTTGCTACTGGTGCAAATGTTTCTTCATAGTCAATGCCTTCTAGTTGATTATAGCATTTGGCTACAAGTCTGGCTTTGTTTTTAATGACTATGCCATTTTCATCAGTTTTGTTTTTGAATACCCATTTCATGCCAATGACTGAGACATTCTCAGGACATTTGACCAAGGTCATTACCTTGTTTCTGTCAAATTGTTCTAGTTCATCATGCATGGCCTGAACCCAACTTGGATGTTTAAGTGCTTCTTTAACACTTTTGGGTTCAATTGTGGAAATGAAGTCCACAAATAGGCATTCATTGGATGAGGCTGCTCTCAGTTCAGCAGCCATGCTTCTTGTAAGCATGCCTTCAGAAGGCTCACCAATGATATTGACAAGTTCTATATCCTGAGATCTGGTCCAACTATCCTGAGGTCTTGGGAGTGGGTTAGAACTTGTAGAAGCCTGATGGGTATGATCAGGATTAGACACAAGATTTCCATTTCCTTGTGTGTCTAAGTGGGTTGAGTCATCACTGAGATTGTTTGGGTCCTGAGTATTTTGTTCAGACTGAAGGATATCATCAGTACTTGTATGTGCTTCAACAAACTCAGTGATGGTTGGGTTTGGTAGGTTGTGAGGGATAATGTAGTAGGAGAGGTTAGCATCATCTTGATACTGAGTAGAAGAGTTGTTTTCAGACAGATATTCATCAGGAGGATATCTAGAAGAATTATCAATTCCTATCTCTTCTACTGAGGCAGTTGAGAACCTGATTGTATCAGTGCTCTCATCAAAGGTAACATGAAATGTTTCCTCAGTCTGCTGTCTCCTTGTGTTGAACACTTTGAAGGCTTTTGAGACAAGTGAGTATCCCAGGAAGTATCCATCATCAGCTTTTGCATCAAATTTTCCTAGGTGATCCTTGTGATTATGAATAAACACAGGACACCCAAAGACATGAAAGTAGCTGATGTCAGGGATTCTTCCTTTGAATAACTCATATGGGGTTTTCCCATGTCTCTTGACAATTATGGATCTGTTTTGTGTATAACAGGCAGTTTTGACTGCTTCAGTCCAAAAATGGTTGGAAAGGACTGATCCACATAGCATTGTCCTGGCAGCTTCAATGAGTGTTCTGTTTTTCCTTTCAGCAACACCATTTTGTTCAGGTGTGTATGGAGAGTAAAAGTTTTGGGAAATACCTTTCTCATCACAGAAACATTCAAGTTCATTATTTTTGAACTCAGTCCCATTGTCAGTTCTAATTTGTTTGACCTTAATGTCATTTTGATTTTCAATGTTCCTGACAAAGGACATGATTGTTTCAGCTGCCTGACTCTTTTTGATCAGGAAAAATACCCAGGTGTATCTTGAGTATTCATCCACTATGACCAGAGTATACTTCTCATGGTTAATAGACCTTGGACTGACAGGTCCAAATAGATCCATATGAAGAAGATGTAGGCAGTTCCTGATGGAAAAGTTGGTTTTGGTTTTAAAGGATGCTCTGTGATGTTTACCTTTTTCACAAGCTGAGCATGGTTTATCCTTAGAAAACACAAGTGATGGTAAGCCAAGGACCTTGTTTTGTTTTACAAGATTGTTAATGTTCTTAAAGTTCAGGTGGGTTAGTCTCTTATGCCAAAGCCAGTTGAGTGCATCAGTGGCCTTAGCAAAGAGACATGTTCCATCCTGAGTTAGACTTGACATGTCTAATACATAAACATCTTGTCTCCTTGGTGCAATGAGGACAATTTCCTTATTTGCATTGAAGATGGTTCCTTGCTTATCATCGAACTGAACTATGTACTTTGCATCACATAGTTGACTGACACTGATCAGATTGTACTTAAGACCATTTACATATGCTATCCTAGTAAAGACAATACCATTGCAGTTAACTGAACCATAACCTTCAGTGAGACATGATGAGTTATCAGCAAATATCACTTTGGGTCCTGGTTCTTCCACATATTTGTGCAGACACTCCTTAACACCAGTCATGCTCCTTGAACATCCACTATCTAGATGCCAAATAGGGTCCCTAGCATGTTTCTGCACAAATAGTAAACTAGGTCAGTTCTTTCTAGGACTCCATTTCATGGAGGGTTTAGTATTGTAGGTCCTTATGAAAGTATTAATTGATTCATGGTCAGTGGTTGAGTGGACTGAGCTACCACATGATTTGCATTTGGTAGTAGGGGTAGCCTCAGTAGTCTGAGAGGATTGCTTCATTCCTCTTCTTGACTGAATGACCTTGTCTTTTCCTGAGGATTTCTGAGTGGAGCTTCCACTAGATTCACCATGTTTGTCATATTGACAATCGTCAGGATGGTGGTCATTAAACCCACACAAAGGGCAGGGAGGAAAAGGCTTGGCCTTTTGCTTCTGTTTCTGCTTAGAATCAGAAGGGTAGTTCAGGCACTGAGCCTTGAGTCCTGAAAAGTTTGACATGACTGAGCATTGTTTATGATCAGAGGTCCTGTGATCTTCCTTTTTGCAAATCATGCAATAAAGGACTCTATAGCAATCATCAGTGAGATGATTTGTATAGTTGCATAGCTCACATCTTTTCAGGGGTTTGGTGGGTTTGGGTTTGGTCTTTGAGGAAGTTGGTTTTTGTTCCTTCTTGGATTGAGAGGATTTCTCAGAAGATTCAATCTTCTCTCCTAGCTTCCTGACCATTTCAGCCAACTGATCAATTTTTGAGTCAGGGCTTTGGGTTGTTTCTTCAGAAGGGACTGAAGTTGATGAGTCATCAGTATTTACTGAGACATCAAGGTTTGCTCTCTTCAGGATGGTTGTTCCCCTTCCTGATCTCTCCTTAGGAGAGTGTGGTGAGAAGACCATAGGTGGGAGGCCTAGGTTAGGTGTAGCACCCTGAAGGGTATTCAGTGGAGGAAGTGGAGGGTATGATTCTGATTCAGACTCATCCAAGGACTCAGTGAGTGGTTCAGTGAGTTCAAGCTTACTGAGTTTTTCAGTGAGTCCTAGCATATTTTTCAAGGCCTAACTTTCAGGAAGCAAGATCTTTCCAGTCTCAAAGTTTGGTAACTTACTGACTGGGTTGTCCCTGACAATCCAGTCATTTGACTTGGGAAGCATTTCTTGCTCAAAAGATATGCCAGCTGGAACAAAGTTTAATTCATTTTGACACATAATTGGATCAACCATAAGAGGGTCAATGCCAATGGTTTTCTGAGAGATTAATCCCATAGTGTCAAAAACCTTAGGGTTCTTCTTGGTCCAGCTTTGAATGATAGCCTTTTCTTTGTTAAGTTCAGTTTGAAGGACTTGGTTTTGTTTCAAAATCTCAGTGTTCTGAATTTGTAGAGTTATTGTTTCTAGTTTGGCTTGCTTAAGTACAAGCAGTTCATCTCTACATTTGTTCAATTCTGACACAATATTGTTATATTTTGAAAGCAAGTTAAGTCTTTGTTCTTCAACAAACTTTAAATCAACACAAATATAATTCATGTAAGACTGCCAATCAGAATCATCATCCATAGAAAGTAAGGTATTTACCTTTTTCATGGAGAGTGTTGACCCATTCTCCATTTCTAGCATGGCCTTTTCCCACAGCCACCTGATCCTCTTCTGAAAGTGCCATCAGTGCACTAACTCTTATTTCCTCATCTGAGGAAACTTCTTCATCGTCCCAATCATATGCTTCAGCTATTAAAACCTTGTTCTTTGTCTGAATAGGTTTAGGTGTTTGAGCAGCCTGAGACAATATGGGGTTGGCTTCAAGAAGTGCAAGTTTAGCTTTGATATTCCTATATTTTGTTTCAAAATCCTTTAGACCCTTGTTTTGGTATTGTTGGGTGGACTGAAATATTTTAGGTTGAAACTTGCTAGTTTCTGAAAATTTGTAAGAGGGTTCTGAGATAGTTTTTAGAATAACAGTCCTTAGCAAAATGACCCTTTTTACCACATTTAAAGCATTCTGTGATTTCATTTGCTTTTGATTTAGTAAAGTTGGACTGATTTCTTTTGATGAAACGTTTTGAACTAGCAAGGAGTGCCCTCTCTTGGAATTCCAAGTTCAGGTCATTCAGGTATTCCTCATCAGTCCTTTCATCAATTTCTTCTTCAGAAACCTCTTGAGTATCCTGCACAACACCATTAGAATAGAAAGCAGTTGATATGGGTGTTGAGGTTAAGGCCTTTTTAGACTCATGTGTTTTTGAGTCAGGGTATCTCCTTGAGATCAAGTTGTCTTCATAGACAAACTTCCCATAAATTTCAGGGAGCTCAAGGGTCTGAATGTGGTTAGCATTCCTCAGGCCTTGTGAGAAGTTGAGCCATTTCTCAGGGAGACTGTTGACAAAGCCAACATTTGTCTCATGTTTGGTCAGTACAACACCATCATTTGATAATTCATTTATCAAAGTTTTGTATCTGGTGTAGGTCTGTGAGAGACTTTCAGAGTCCTTTGCCCTGAAAGTATTATACTCAAGTTTAAGGTCCATGACCCTATTTTCCTTGGTATCTGAGGGACCCTCAAAGCTGTTTACCAAGTCATCCCAAGTTTGCTTGGCTGTTAGACAGTTGATGACTGATTCCATTATATCGTCAGGAAGACATGATATAAGGATGCTTTTCAGGCGTTGGTCTTGATTGACCACCCTCCTCTCATCTATGGTCCATTGGGCTTCAGGCTTGTTTAGCCCTGTGCCAGTCTTAGGGACAAATGGGCCATCCCTGATACAGGTGATGTAGTAGGGTTCCATACCAGTAAGATAGCAAATCATACGCTTCTTCCATTTGCTAAATTTCCCAGTTTCAAGTCTGGGTGCAACAGCTGAGTAGCTGCCACCCTTTTTGTCGACTAGCTGAGGTACATTGATATCAGCCATAGTAGGATCTTGGTTTTAAAAACCTAGAGCACTCTTGGTTAGTTTAAAAGATTTTATAAACCAGAGGCTTTGATACCACTTGTTGGTCCCTTTACACGATTAGAATTAACTAGAAAGTTAATCTATTGGTGTTAATGACTAATACAATGTTTAAGGATTATTCTAACAGTTATAAAACGTGAATGTAAAAACAACAATATTTTCAACGTTTAAATTCTTATTAGAAATAATTCCAAGAATCTATACCCAAGTGTTTTGCGGAACAAACACTTGGGATTGAATAGACAAGGGTATGGGGTGTCTCCTATCGAAACTCAAGTTTTGCTTGAGTGGTAACAATATACCCACTGAGCTATCTCAGTGAGTTGTATACTCTTTGTAGGAGAGAAGTTCCTTTGTAAAAGTTCAAGACTTTAATTATACAAAGCACACTTTAACTTCTCTCACAGTTGCTCTATTTATACACAAGTATTCTAAGTATAAGTGATTAAATATAATACAAGTTGTTGAGGTTGCGTGTCTGACAATTACAAATAGTAATTGTCATTTCCAAGAACCAATAGGAAAGGGCTAAATAAGTCTTTGGGAGTTGTTGGCTGACACTCCATGACTTTTAGCCGCAATAGGGAAGGTTGAGTCTGACAAGAGAAGAGTATTGGGTTTACACTCTTATCTTCTCAGATCTTTTCCCTATTGTTCCCGCCTTTTCTTCAGGCGTTGGTTCCTCAGTCATTCAATCACTTTGTTGGTTGAGGAGACTGGGGTTCAGTGAGCTCTTATCCAATACTCACTGAATCCATCATCTTCTTCTTTGGCTTAAGTCCTACTCAGGGAGTACCGCCTTCCTGAGTAGTGAATCCTTCTTCTTGAATTCGCCTTAAGCATCCTGAAGATGACTCACTGAGAGGCTGTTCTCTCAGTGACTTGAATTGTTCTCGGTTTAAGTTAACACTTAGTTAATTTGTGTCCAAATCATGTTCGAAGCATTCTTGGGTTTTACATGACCCAACAGTATCACTTCAGAAAGAAAAGTAAGTAAAATAAAGTGAAAAAAAATGTTGTGTTATCGAGTATTATTTAAAAAGAAAAGAAAATGAAAGGATTGAAAAAGAAGTGTGATTTGGTTGATTTTACAGTAAAATGTTTCCTCTCAAAATTAAAATGAAAATGTTTACTTCATATTTCTTTATTTTTCCTTGTTCAAAAAACTTAAAAACTACTCCCTCCGTCCCACTATAAGTGTCCACAATGGTATCTTTTCTTGTCCCATATTAAGTGTCCAGGGAATATTTTCAACCAATGAGAAGAGACTTTAGTGGGTAATAGTGATATTTGATTGGTGGAGAGTGTAGTTGGCCCAACTTTTCTAAAACTTTGTGCAAATGGAAAGTGGACACTTATAGTGGGACGGAGGGAGTAAGCATTAAAGTCAACAAAGACCTTTATCATATTAGTTTGAGATAAAGTTTTCATATTCATGCCTACTAAATAATTGTCATACTAATTTTGTTTTGACTTAAAGTCAACAAAAACCTAAGACTAAAAGGAGTGGGGCTACCCAACTTGTGGGCGACTCGCGACATGTGGCGCCTCGTCAGCAAGTTGGGTAGCCTCAAAAAAAAAGGGAGTGGGCTACCCAAGAGGGTGGGGCGACTCACGACACGTGGCAGTTGCAATCATTGATTTTTTATTTTTTTTCATTTTTTTTACATATTATATAAATAATAACTAAAAATACATATTATATCCTAAAAATAACAATATCACATAAATAATAATCCTAAAACATAAATATTACTTAAAAATTAATAAACTACGAATAGCCATGTTTTTCGCGAATTTCTTGTTTCGCTTTCTCCATGATTGATCTTTCGGGTTCGCCAAGATGGCTGTAGTCAGTGGTCAACACTCTCAACTCGGCAAGCTTTATTTTACTTTCCTTTGCCTTCAACTTTCTATCCCCATACTCCAATTTTTTTTCCGTGAGATTCACCAACCCTCTCAATTGACCCGAAATATCGTCCAAAGCATGATCCAACTTCCCCTTTCCCTTGCCCGACGAACCCCCCACACTCGATTTCCTAGTCGTGTCTCTTCCAATCGGTCGTTCCCGAAACTCCGACTCCTCATCCTCGTCCAATGAGTTAAGATCGAAATTCACACGAGCATCCGAACCTTGACTTTGATAATCGCCGGATGATGACGTTTTCGATCTTTTCTTAGTTGGTTCTCCCCGACATTTTCTTGCGTCTGATGAATCGGTAACGTAATGAAACTTAGAACTAAATCTTAACTTATCCCAAATCTCCAAAAACCCAAAAGCTTTTCCCCAAGTCCACTGGTACTCGGCGAGAGCCTTTTTAACCACGTCGGCGTCATTCGCACCACTTTGATGGTTGTTCGCATTTGTGAGCCGAGTATAGATCTCGTTGAAATGTTGGATTTGTGGGCGTATTTTCCTCCACTTGGCACTCACCCCGTCCTGGTCACGATATCCGCTCTCCTCACCCATGAGCTTCAAAAAAACCTTCGTTATTCGGTAACAATACGTTCTCTCCTTTTGATAATTAGCTACAAAAAATAAAACAACATTTCATATGTATATATATAACGTAAATGTGTATATATATGTATATAAATATCCGTAAATGTATATATAAATTAATAAAAAGAAACGCAAAATTTAATACCTTCTAGCGGGTCCTCGGTAACCTCCAACCAAGCTTTGCATAGGCACATCTCCTCCTTTTTTTGCCACGGAATACCCGTGGTTTTCGTCCTTGGTTCGTCGGCGGGTTTCCGTTTGTGTTGTCGTTTTTGTCTACGTTGTATAGATCCCCCGGCTTCGACATCCGGTTGGGTTTCTTCGACGATTTCAACGTCCGGAGAAGTTGGCGTCATTTGTGGAGTATCAATAACTCGTTGACGATCTAGAAAAAAAAATTAAATATATATATATAGATAAATATATATACCGAGATATATATATATATATATATATATATATATATATATATATATATATATATATATATATATATATATATATATATATATATATATATATAAGTAAATAAAGAGTAAAAATGTTATACCAAAATGTCCACCCGGTGTGTTTTGAGGAGTAACCCCGGCGAAACCGTATCCCTCTTGTGACGCATTCCAAGGTACGAAACCCGGCATTGGTGATGAAACTTTCTTTGTTGGATATATTGAAACAATGCCGGGTTATTAAGTAAATTTGGATCATTCATATCCGGTTGATTTGGGACGTTTGGACGTGCTAAATGATACCCATACGGACTGCGAAAGTTATTTGGATTTGGATACATATTTTTTTTAAAAATATGATGGATAGTAAAGATAGTAGTAGTATGTGTAAAAAATATGATTAGTAGTAGTATATATATATAGAGATTTGAGGTGAAAAAAAAATTAAGTAGTATAGCTGTTGACAAACGGCTACTACTCGATCCACGCAAAAAATCAAATTTCAGTCGCCGAACCCATGGGGTCGCTAGAAGGCTGGATCGCCTGGGTGGGGTGGTGTTCCCGGCGAACCCGAGGCGAACCAGGCCTGGGTCGCTGGGTTTATCGCTCCATTCCCTTCAGTCTAATATTGATGAACTTCAAATTTATGAAAATTGTTGACTGAACATTTATATGATGAAATTAAACGAAAATCGAAACATAATTTTATGTTTTTCAATGATTTAGAATTCAAATTAGGAAAAGTAATGAAAGTGTGAAATTACCTGTGATAAGAGAAAGATACAAGAATATGTGAAAGTGAAGAGTACACGTGTAGTCGTGTAAGTATGAGAGACCCTTTCTAGACTTTTTAGACTAGTGGGTTTTTCCTCACATTCTACGGGATCACATCTCTTGGCTATTTAATTAAGTGTATATTTTCAAAAGGGTAATCGTCTTTACAATGTCGAGTCGGAAACTCATATAACTTTAAAAAAAATGTATACTTAAAAAAAAACCCTCAGTGACTGAAAGTGAAAAAACCGCCAAACCACAGTGGCCATTTATGTAATTAACTCTTAAAAATATGACACAATAGAAGTTTCTCTAATCATAATTTGCGATCTTGCAGTGAAAGATACAAAACTATAAAATTTTGAGAATAATGTTTTCATTATGTAAATGACATAACAATATATGAATATATTATATTTATATGTATATACATATTTCGGGGCGGGGCGGGTGGGGTTGTTGTTTCCCGATCCCATCCCCAAACCCGATAAAAATCCACATTAATGCCCCGAAACCAGCCCTATAACCCGATAAGCATGCCCCGCCCCGCCTCAAAAACTTATGATTTCGGGTTTCCTGATTGTGTTCGGGTTTTTTTTTACCATCCTAGTATTAATGATTAACACAGAATTAAAACAACTTAAACACTAAATTATCCATAACTTTTGCACCCCTTTATAGAAAGTTACAAATAAGTCCTCGAACTTTAGCTAACTCTTTCACATGAGATTATAATAAAAGCATAAATAGCTAATTAAAAGCTTAAATAAAGTTAAATTATTAAAATAATAATAATAATAATAATAATAAATAAAAAATAAATAAAATTATTTGGTTCAACTACTCTTGAAAAATGGGAGTTCAAATTAAATAATGAGTCATTTTTTTAAATGATCCATTTATGTCAGTACTTTACAAAAAAGTTAAACTGTACTAGGCGACCTCAAAGTTAAAGTGTAGACCCAATACATGTTGGGCGACCCAACATGTATTAGGCGACCAAATATGAAAATTACTAATTACATGCTTAAAATTACTATTTTCATATAAAATATATAACATTTGATGCATAAGTTATAAGTTGTGGTTTCAACATGATTTGGATTTAGAAAATTTTATTTTGAAAATTTTCTATTACTTTTAAAGGGATATTGATATTGGTGTGTTTAAGGCTATAAAAATGGGTGTTTTTGTGTGATGTTTTGCTGGGGAATAGTAGGCCCATCAAAGCTTCACATACTCATAAAGTCACACACACTATGGTGATTGTGACCGCTTTAGTTCATTTTGGTAAAACATTGAAAAAGAATTCATTTTGGTAAAATGAGTATGTAAATAGTCCATTTAAGTAATTTGTTTTTAAATAATTGTATAACTAATTTACAAGTACCCATTCCGTCTTAAAATGAGTATCTACTTTAAAAATGCATATAGTTTCGTAAATCTCACTGACTACACTTTTCAACCAATCAAATATTATTGATATCATTAATTCTTATTTTATTTTTTTAATTATTACAGTATTATCTTTTTGTCATTGGTTTAAATATAGGGGTGTGTTTGACGCAGAGTATTTAGGAGCATTTAGCCATTTAGGAGCGGTGAGTGGTGAGTGTTATGATTTTTAATGCTCGTTTGGCAAGCAATAAGTAACTTTATATTTTTTTGGTAATGCTCCTTCTATAACGCTTCATGAAGTATCATTTAGAAACATTTAACATTTATGAATTGTTTTACATATTATGATTACACATTCAGCTACATTACCAAACATTTTTATATATAAAAAAAGAAGAAACTATACTTACAAGTATTGCTCACTTAGGCGACCATTACTTTTGTCAAACACACCTTTAATCCAAATATTTATTTTGAGAAATCGTAAAACAGCAATACAAAGTCCAAACATTTTTTTTTACAAATTCAGGATTTCATATAAAAAAATATATATATGACGTGGCAAACTAGTTGACATTAAGTCTGTGTGGCTCCAAACTGTTGAACTCTTTAACTGCTAAAACTAACAGACAATGAGTCAAACACAGACAGTAGTGCTCCATCAATGGCTAGCACAAGCTCTTCAACACTTGGATTACCAAAACTACATTCCTTAAATAAACTCACCAACAAAATCTCATGTTCAACATCTTCTTATCTCCTTAGAAAAAGACATGTTCCTTTGAATACTTCAAAACCAAATAGTATAATATCAGTTTCTTGTTGTTTGGTTGATGGGTCATCAGTTGAAGCTGTCAAACCAGCCAGTGACAAAGTTAAAGTGGAAACATGGTATTATTTTATTGACTTTTTTGTTGGGCAACAAGAAATTTAGTGAATTTGTATTAGGGTAGTGACTTTTTAAGTGTTTGAGATGATTGTGTTGACATGTTTAATAGAGGGTGTTTGAGATTGTGTATTTTTTTTCTGTGCTTATTCTAGATAAACGGGTAGACGGATGAGGTTTTCCTGTTGAGGTTACCCACGAGGGCGAGTCTTTGACTCAAATGTACGCTTTCTAGCTTGCAGTGACAACCAGGGTGGGTCCCCGGGGTCCCGGGACACCCATGGATTTTAATGTCGTAGTGTTAATATTGTTAAAAACCTCAATTTTTCTTAAAAATGCACCTGGTCCCTAAAAATTGTGTTTGTATCATTGTTTAGTTCATTCTAAATGCACCTAGTCACTTTGTATCCCGGTTCCAATCCTTGCTAGCTATAGGGTATACCCGTGACCGTTTCTGACCCTTTCCCCTAGATATGTACCTAGTGAGGTTTGAGCCTCATACCTCTTGTGAGGACATGAGAGTACCTGGCCACTAGGCTATCTTGGTGGTTGTTTTGCTTATTCTAGATAAGCACTATAAGATAAGTTGTTCAGAAAATAGTGTTTGAATCTGCTGTAAAAAGTATTAAAAATTCCAATACACCCGAAAAATAGATAGTTGGTTAGAAAGTGTCAATCTAAACCTTTTCAAAAGAGTATGTCCGAAATAAGCATGTCCCAACCAGCTTATGAAAACTGCTTATTTAACATAACAGATAAGTAGAAGTAGTTTGTTTCATCAAGCACTCCAATCCCAAACACCCTCTGAAATTGCAGTTTGAGATGATACTATTACTAAAGATAGTTATGATGCCTGAGTTTGGGGTGTTTGGGTATGCCCATATACCGATTATTGCGATATTAACTTGTAATAACAGTTTTGGTTTTTGGTTGAATGTGATTACTATTAGGATTTTTTGATAAATTTTCGCCATAATATTAATTATGGAGAAGGGGGTATATCAAGAAAAAAAATGTAAGATTGCTTAACTATCTTTAGCTTTAGTGTGATTTCGACAATTCAAATTTTCAAAAGAGACATTAAACTACACTCATAAAGTGTTACACATAAGCAAAATTGACGAGACATATTGTAAATAGTGCTGTATTATTTATATAACATGTTCGGAGTTTGAGATCTCACATGTAATAGCAACGTACTTTCACAAGTGTTCTGCTTAATGCAGAATAAATGTTTTATTGTAAATTTAGTAAGTTCTTTTGTTGCAGAGGCATGCGTGTTTTTACCTATACTATACTGAGTTGATTATTTTTTGCTTTTGTGTTGTAGCACGTGGAATTGGAAAGGCTATTCTATCCGGTATCAATACGCTGGCGATACTGGTCCTGCAATGGTTTTAGTTCATGGTTTCGGAGCAAACAGGTCCACCATCAATTCATATTTCACTTCTCGTCAACTATATAATATAGGTATTAACTGCATTATATCACAAAACACAACTTGTTTAAATATTGATGTGACGCTTTTCTTACTTTCATATCTTTCTCTTGTTACAGTGACCATTGGCGAAAAAACATTCCAGTTCTTGCGGAATCACATAGAGTATACTCAATCGATCTTATTGGTTATGGTTACTCTGACAAACCGAACCCTCGTGAGCTTGGAGACAGTCCTTTCTATACTTTTGAGACATGGGGTTCTCAGCTGAATGACTTTTGTAAAGACGTGGTTAAAGATGAAGCATTCTTTATATGCAATTCCATTGGAGGTAACCACCATTTTTAGCCGTTTTGAGTGTTTGAATGGAACTGCTTATCCACTCACAGTAAGCAGGTTGCTAGATGCTAACTGCTTATGAGATAACCACTTCAAATAAGCAATTCCACACACCCCGTTAATATGATAGACCTTTTTAGCCGTTTTGAGTGTTTGAATGGAACTGCTTATCCACTCACAATAAGCAGGTTGCTAGATGCTAACTGCTTATGAGATAACCACTCAAATAAGCAATTCCACACACTACCTTAATATGATAGACCTAATTGTTTAATTCTTTCGATTTCAGCTTCTGGTTATTTGATTATTTGAGGGTCAAATAATCAGTTTCATACTAGTTACAACAAAATTAATTGTGAAAACGTAGAAGGGAGGGGGGGGGGGGGGGGGGGGGGGGGGGGAATACGTTACCGTTTTAAAATCTTAAAACTTGTTGTATCAAATATCCGTTTAAGCTTGTTGTAATATGAAAGATGTTACGTGTAGTTTATGACTAGCATATACTTAAGCAAGTTGTCAAACAAATATCACAACACAAACAAACATATACAGCAAACATAAAAGTAAAGAGATAAGTAAAAGAAAGCGCAAACCGAACACGATGATTTATAGTGGTTCGGTCACGGAGCTCCTTTCCGCCCTACTTCACTCCCCGAGTACCCAACTCGAGAGTTACTTCACTAGATCAACAAGCTCCCTTCTCGGCGGAGAAAACCTTACACACGTCGCTTACACTTTTTCCGGTACAAAGCTAAATACCGAGTTCTAGTTAGAGGTAGAACCAACCTAACATCGCCTATACAATTTCCGACACTAAGCTAGATGTCGAGTTCTTTACAAGGGTACAACCACTCCCGTTGGTTCTTTCACAAGGGTACAACCACTCCCGTTATGTTTTATGGCCCAACATAGAAACCTTGTGTTTTATGGCACAAACACATAAACCATCTAATCTAGTATGAATAGATTACAATGATGATCCATGACATAAATGGGTCATGGATATGAATGGCTAATCTAAATGAACTTCCGTTGATAGGAAGCCTTCAATGGATGAAGATCACAAGCTCCCTAAACTTGTTGTGATGGATCTTCATATATGCATATGGAATCTACATGAACTTCTTGAATAAGAAGTCTTCAATCATTGAGGATGTCAAGTGCTCTTGAATCTTCATATGTTGGAATGCTATGATGGATAATGACTTCAAGATCTTCTAACCTTCTTGGTGGATCAGGAAGTATGCTATGGATAATGACTCTTGATCTTGAGCTTGCTTCTCAGGATCATTAACAGTGTATGCTTACAACATAATGAAAGTTAGTAACATTATGATCATTATGTAAAGGATGATTAATGTATGAATCTACATGGTTTGCTACTGATCTAAGTGTGTGAAATGATAAAGGGAATGTGTGTTCTAGTTGCTTGAAACAATGGGCTACTATTTATAGGCAAAATGTAAAACAAACCATGGATTTGACAAAAGGGATCCGCCGGGATCCGCCCTTTATACCAAAGGGATCCGCCGGACCAGACAGCTAGCAAATCTTTCCATATCTTACCATATCTTGCCATATCTTCCAAAGTCAACTCTTTAGCTTGAAGATCTATACAAGATATCTCAAAATCTTTCTAAGATTGTGTTCATGATGCATGCCATGATGTCATCCTAAATATTTCTAATTTAAGAAATAAAATGTAAATAATATAAATGTGTATATGTTTGTAACATGTATCCTAGTGATCATGTAGCATGTATATACAAGCTTAGCTTAACTAATATATGTTTACCAATATGTATCATGTTAGTTTGACACCTAAAGTGTATTTATCCTATTAAACTTAGAAAACATGATGTACAAGTAAGAATACTTGTATATGCAAAATGTGAAATGAGGTTCTAAGTAGAATGGTAAGCCTTTTTTAAAATACTTAATGACCTAGCCGTATTTTAAACATTCTAAATGGTTTGTTAAGGGTTTGATCATAATGCCACATAACAAACATGTACGAACCTGTGTTGTATCATACGAGGACTCAAGAGGTGTTGAATGTATGTTGAGACAAGATATGATTACAAGTAACTTGTACATTTTACGTTATGTATCAAGTTACATGTTTGTCATCAATCAAAACAAAAGAGACTGCTTGCACTAACAATCTCCCCAACGAGACTGTTTGCACTAACATTAATTATCGAGCATCTTATTTTAGCTTCAAACAGCATAAACACATCCGAACACCATTCATGTAGCCTGTTATATTACATCTGTAATCTGTTATCCAAGCTTATTATTAGAAACCATGTACAGGACTAGTTGGTCTTCAGGCAGCAGTGACGGATCCAACCATTTGTAAGGGGATCATGCTTTTGAACATCTCTCTTCGTATGCTTCATATAACAAAGCAACCCTGGTTCGGAAGACCCTTAATTAGATCTTTCCAGAACTTGCTAAGGTAAGTTTCAGATCGAACCTCCAATTTTAAGTTTTTAACTTCCTATGACATTGTTTAAAATTTGTTCGTTTGTTTCAGGAATACGCCTGTGGGGAAATTCTTTTTTCAAACCGTTGCCACAAGAGAGTCAGTTAGGAATATTCTTTGTCAGGTATATATTACACTTGATCAATAATAACTAAGATAATGTGTATCCAATTAAGCCCTTTTTTTTCTGCAGTGTTACCATGATACTACCCAAGTGACAGAAGAATTAGTCGACACAATCCTTCGTCCAGGGCTCGAGCCTGGTGCTGCAGATGTGTTTCTTGAGTTCATTTGTTATTCAGATGGCCCACTTCCGGAAGAACTACTTCCGCAAGTAAAGGTTGACTCTAACCGTTCATACTGCCGGAGTGCCGGTGCTAAAAAAAATAAAAAACTTGGACCAGATGAAACTGAAGCTGGTATTCTTACACTCTTCATTTGTGCAGTGTCCTGTGCTAGTAGTATGGGGTGATAAAGATCCATGGGAACCCATTGAACTTGGAAGAGCTTACGGGAACTTTGATTCGGTTGAAGATTTTGTTGCTCTCCCTGGTGTTGGTCACTGCCCTCAGGTACCGTCGTATTTCATAATAGTCTTGAAATGGAAAATGAAATAAAAACATTAACTGAAACTCACTGTTGAAGATAGAACGTGATATTCGGACAACTTCATATGATTTCTATTAGAAACAAGATAAAACAGAAAGCGAAATTCTGATAAAATGTTTCAACTAAGTGTTTCTTTAGCGTTTTTCCATTTTTGTTTGAATGGTGATCGAATTAGAATAGAGAAATGCAGTTTTAGCATTAAGATTCTGGTTGATTGCATGTGACGGTTATCACAATATTCACCTAACATGTGTGCAGGATGAAGCGCCTCATCTCGTGAACCCTTTGATTGAGTCTTTTGCCGCACGCCATGCAACAACGAAAATCTAGTTTTGTTACTATACTACTTACATTATTTATGCATTGACAACAGATGAAAATTACCATTTTGTTCTATGAATCAGAGTACAAAATTTTATCCAGAAAGACACTTTCATACCCGCAGAGCTACTTTCTGTTTGCATCAAACAAACAAGTGTATTGTACTTGTATAGAATTGCTTGCTAAGGTCCAAAATAGAAACATATGCAAGTGTTTTTGTAATAATCAAATGAACAGATGAACCTATGAAATCAGTGCTCAAATTCGTTTGTTACTCTAACGAGTCAAACATTAATGGTTTGATTCACTTGTCATTTTCATTCGGGTCAGGGTATTTGGTAATCAGAATGACTGCATCCAAATCTTTGTCATCAATCATTTGTTATAGTTCGATGACTAGAGACTAAAGTTGTAGAATACGATTATCTAATAAGTACGATCCAAAGTGACCCGTTCTTTGCTGTCTTTCTCATTTTTCTCTTTATTAAGGTGAAGGAATCACAAATCTGTTTTGAATGCAACTTTTTCAATGTAAGTCAGATTTGGTGCCACATTAAGTTTTTTGACCGTCACATTAAGTTATTAGAGCTCAGTCAGTTTGTTTGACAAATTACAGTCATCATTGACCAATTCATTTGAATAACAGTCAAGTTCTAACAATATTAAAAGTAGCAAAATAGTTATGAAAATGATAATTCAACATGTATGGTATTCTTCTTGATCATCAAAAACTAGTTATGTGAATACGAAACTTCATGTTTCTAGGTTGTTAATTCACAAGAAAAGATTTAAATTTGTACCTATGTATCCTAAACCTTACCACACTTTTAGAGATATGCAAACAAGGTCAAAATGTAAATTAACACTCAAAAGATGTTTGAAAAGTTGCATGATCTTGAATTGGTCTATAGCCTCTATCAGTAAGAAAGCTTAACTTACTACTAGTAGTATTTAAAAAAGAAAATGAAGTTCCTAGGTGCTTTGTATTACATTGCTAGGCACATTCAGGGAATGTCCTACAAGATCCACAAGTTTAACTTTCTTATCTAAGCATATTATTTAAAAAAATAAAACTAAAAAAAATCATAATACCATGGTTGTTGAACAAATCCAACACACAAATTACAAAAATACTATTACAAAAACAAAGAAAAAAGTAAGGAAATTGCTTCTTTTTTTTTAGTCTTTTACCAAACAACACACAAATGGTCTTATACACGGTTTCCAAATGTAAATGAGGTCCCAATTTCCAAATGAAGTTAAGCGTTGACCAACCATAAAGTCAACTCATAAGCAAAACATATCAAATTTTCATGAAATTGTCTTGCAAGTCCATTGCAACTACTCATTTCTTGATGATTTTGATGTGCAATGTACAAATCATAGTTGTAGAGAGTACAATCTCGCCATTTGTGCAACGTTTTTATGAACGGGCACAGGCTAAGTCATAAAATTTTCTGGATCGGGTTCATAACTAAGTAATGTTTGTAAATAAACTTAGTCTAAATATATGTGAAAGTTACGCTAAAAAGGATAAAAGTACAAATAGATAAATTTGTTCCGCTAGTTCAACTGAACCTTATTGGTTATATGTAGATAAAACTAGTCGATTCATATGTGAAAGTTACACTAAAAGGATCGGCTCAAGGATAAAACTACAGAAAGATAAACTTGTTCAGCAATTTCAACTGAACCCTCTCGGTTATATGTAGATAAAAGTAGCCGCTTTATGTGTGAAAACTGCATTAAAAGGATAAAAGTACAGACATATAAATTCGTTCAGCGAGTTCAATTGAACCCTCTCGGTTTTATGTAGCCCTGTTTCTATTTATATGCAATATTATCTTTAAACTTCTAAATCTAAGGATCAAAACCCATGTATCATAATCAAGGAATAACCACAAAAATTGAAACTTTTTTTCATTTATTGGTAAATGGAGCATCATCAATGGATGCTTGTGTGAATCTACAGCATATTTACAACTTTGTATCTATACAAAACTATATACATGATTTCGACATATATACTTACAAAAGAATGCCTGACATACCTATGTCAGTTTACTATGAACACTACAAACTAATAAGCTAGTCAAATAACCAAAAAGTCATCTGATCTAGTTAGGTTCACCGATCCCATGTTTAATGGGGACGATAGTGTTCTATAAGACCGACTGTTTCTTCTTTGGTAAGACTTCAAGCTTTTTGGAGACAGATTTGCTTGTTCTAACATGTGTGATTGTAGCTCTGCGGGGTAATCTCTCAAACAACCAATTCGAGGACCAGCTCCCGTGCTCCATCTGCGCGAAAGCTGCCTTACCAACTGAAATGATTTTGTTTCTTTATGTGACTTGATTCTTTCGAGGCTAGATTCTTTAGAAACTGCTTCTTCCATGTCTAACTCTTGTTCGTCGTCTGAGTAACCATCTAACATGGTTTCTGCTGATTGATTCTCGGTCTTGAAATTCAGTAACAAATCATCATTTTTTGGTATTTCAAGAAAACTTAGCGTCTTAGTAAAACTACCAAGCAACCTCGGTTTCTTATGTTCCTCAGCAGTTTTTTCAGTCTCCAAACGCTCCTTTTCACTCATCTCTTCTTCGGATGAGTTTGTTCTCACACGGGCACTACTATTTTGTTTTCCTAAGTATTCTGTATCGTCATCATCAACAGGATCCATCTGAGATTATAACAGATATGTAAGAAGGAGGCTTTTTAAAATATTGAAAAGAAAAATATAGATTTATTCAACTCGGGTCACTTATTTTACCTTTACATTAGAAGTATCCACATCATTTTCATGAAGGAACGAAATAAAATCTTGAAAATTTTCTGCGGTAGGACGATAGTGACCGCTGTGAGGCCAGACCGCCTGTTCAAAAAGCATAAATATGAGTATACGACAATCCAGTACTTTATATAGCAAGAAAAATAGACATTTTAAACACGAATATATACCTTAAGGACCCCTTTTTCAGCAACAATTCTCCCTGCAGCCAACGTGGCACCCCCGGACAAAAAACTTGAATGTTGAAAATACCCTTTTTTCTTGATACCGACGTATAAAGTCTTGGTTGTACTGAGGACAAAGATCCACTTAGTACCTTTAGTTTGTCCTGTGGTATCAATGAACTCACCACTTCCTTTGTACAAAAGCTTTCCATTTTCTATCGATACTTCATACGCTTTTCTTTCCATCTATAAAAAAAAAGAATCTTGGTAAGAATTATTCGTTGAAATGTTATAAATTTAAGAATATGGGACAAGAGGTATACCGGGCCAAGATATCTAATGCATTGTTGTTGAAGTTTTGATCTTGGACACTTCTCCACATGATTCACTTCTTTACCTTCTCCTATATCTAACCTGAGTTTCAAACAAGAAAGATTCAATTTATAAATATCTAGGAATAATAGAATAAATTCTTGCTAAATATTTAAGCTTTGTGACAAATTCTTACCAATAAAAGAAAGGTTCTTTGGTCTCAGACTCCAACCACTTTAAGTAGTAAAAGCCAAGATTATGGCCATACCGATGTCTTGGATCAATCTGCATCATTAACAAATGCACGATTAACAAAATCATTTAAAAACACAAATGAGCGTTATGAGTAACTAATAATGCCGAATATAACTTACCGCCTCAAGCCAATGCTGAAAAGCAAGCTTCTGCGCTTTGCAATTCTTTGACAATCCTTTCCCTACCTGCAAAGATTAGAACATACTTTATAAGTAATCTTCTTGATATATATATGATTTATTACTTTATTCGTATCTATTCGTACCTTGGCAGCCCGTGTTTTTGCTCTGGCCCAACGTGATATGGCGGATTCATGTTTGTCAATATCAAAATATGATATAGAACTCTGTTGGAGTTCTTCAGACTCCAACTCTCTCCACCTAAACAATCACAAAAAAATCTACATTAGCAAAGCCGAATATTAAAAAAATCAAATTGCTTACATAATTCTAAAAAGTACTAACCAGCTTTGTTCAATCAGAACTGCACAATCAGCCAGCTTTCTTCGTGTTCGAAAGCTTTTATACACTTTTTGCAACTTTACAGCCGCTTCATCTTTAGGACTACCCGGATCATAATTTTCGTTCTTTTTGGCATAAACCGCTTGATTCTCTTTAAATTTTTGAACCCTCAATTTTTGAGAGGGCACAAAGTTCATTACATCTTGTTCGGATTCATGGCTCTTGAAACTCAATGATCTAACCAAACTTTTAGCTTCGCCGTCTTCTAAACCAATTGATGTCAAACTGGTTTCCAAATAAGTACACTCAGCAAATGAGCACGAAATCGATAACCCCATGCAAGGTTAAAATGAATATTTAACACCTTATGAATCTTGATTTTCCTGTTAGAACAATCCATCATATTAGAACAAGATCATATAATTGTAAACAAAAATATAAAACTTTTCAAAGGACAATTTGCTTGTAACAACTAACAAGTGACAAAAACTAATACTAGTAGTTTAATACCCACAACCAAATAAACAATACAATTTGTCAATGAGCCACCTTTAATGACATTAACCATCTAACAGAAAACATTGAATCCAACTCGGACGAAACCAAAACTAAAAATGACTGAAAAACTAAATAAGACTATAAACACATTATTTTGAGACCAGATGTATTTCCAAGAATTCCGCCACCCTTAATGACTGAAAAGTAAACCCCGGATCCCACACCAAACAACATTCAATGACCATATAAGCTAAAATCTTGATTATGCAAAGCACAAAACCAAAAACTCACAAAAATCATCAAAAAAATACATGTTCAAACAATTCCAAGCAAACCCATTTAGCAAATAACAAAATATCAAAAACCCATGAAGGGTTAGAGCTAGTTTGAGCACATTACATCAAAACACTTGATGGGCACATAAGCAAAAACTCATTAAAAACCACATATTTACCTTATGTGAAGATTATGAAATTGGGTTAAAATGGTGTGATTTTGTTAAGGATTTTGAGATGAAATTTGAATGAAAGCAGAGTAAGTTTGTTGGTTAAAATGATGGCTAAAATGCAGTTATATATATACTAGTAGAAAGGATTGATGTCATCAAATAGTATGCGTGGAAAAGGGGGGAGAATGAATGAGGGGTAAATTAAGGGGTGACACGTGATTTGACTTTTCAGTATCATTCTTTTGCTAAAATAATACGAGTACTCCATATTTTTCAAATTAATATTTCACATATTCTAATTTAGTTGTCCATTATATAAAAAAAAATAAAAAAAATTTGATCGGGTTTACTATATAACTTTCGGTTAAAATCAATTTACAAACTTTAAATAAGAGATTAAGTAATTAGTTAAACATAAAACTGTCATTATGTTAAACAGGTTAAGAAAAATCAGTAATAATTATCTTTTTTTTTTTTTAAATATTTTTTTTTTTTTTTTTTTGAATAATTATTTTCGGACGCAGTTAGTAATGTATTAATGTATTTCATTTTAGAAAAATGTTATGCATAGTGTTTAAGAATTTTTTATATGTTTAATGATTTGTACTTTAAGAGTATATATTGATTTAATAAATTAACTGCACAAAACCAACTAAATGTATCACATTTATTGCATATTTTTAACTTTAAATATAACCTTTAATAATACAAATAGCAAAACCTTTCATTTTATTATAGGTTTTGCTAACAATAATTTTAAGTCAAACAGGTTAATATTTATTTTTATCTATCTAGGGATTTAATCCGGTTACAATTAATTATAAACGAGCAGGAAAGCCCGCGCGTTGCAGCGGGTTGTTCAAATAGTTGTTTTTTGTTGTACGACGTGTGTTTTACGTTTTGTAGGTTCACAATTATTTTGTATTATTTTTAGAATTTTTTTTTAAATTAAATTTTTTAGAAAAATTAATTTTAAAGTTTTTTGAAAATATTTTTTTTTTGAAAATATTTTTTCAAAAACTTTTTTTTTTTATTTTATATTTTTTTTTTCAAAATTTTATTTTTTTGAAATTATTTTCCCTGAAAAAAAAATGCTACAGTAGCGTGAAAATATTTTTTTTGAAAATATTTTATCAATAATTTTTTTTTTCTGCCTTTTTAATATATCGAGCTGGGAAACCCGCGCATTGCTGCGAGAGTGTGGTGCTAAGTATTGTTTTTCTTAAAAAAATAATTTTCCCAAAAAAAATTTTTTTTTTAAAAATTAATTTATTATTATTATTTTAAAATTCAAAAAAAAAAAAAAAAAGTACTGTAGCTCCTTTGAAAATATTTTTTCAAAAACTTTTTTTTTTTTTTTCAAAATATTATTTTTTCGAAAAAAAAAAAGAGAGTTTACTGTAGCAGCACTGTAGATGTACTGTAGATAGATTTCTCATCTTTTAATATATTAGATAATGTGTATATGCATTTTTAGTATCGTATATTTATTTCTAGAAATTATCATCTAATAATCATCACTCCGTATTAATTAGTGATGTAACAAACACGTTTCTCTTAGCTACCCTCTTACAGTAAAAGTTGTCAATTTGTCATTAGCAAAACCATTTAGCAATCGGATCTGTAGCTTTATACAACTTTATTATTGACAACCAAGTGAAACACCTTTGATTTTCGAAATCTAACATATTGATTTGTTGCATAACGTTGATAACCAACGTTGATTGTCTCACACCACACAAATGCGACAAATCAGTATGTTAGATTCTGAAAATCAAAAGTGTCTATTATACGAATGTACCTTTTTTGACATCTATAATATAGGTACACCGTACACAATAGCATTATACGAATTTAACTGGTAAACATCGTTTTCAAATGCAAAGTAAACAAAATTAAAGAAAATTATCAATCTAAAAGTTTCCGACAATCCTAGGTTTGTCGTTGTCGATACATCTTATGGTTTAAACTTTTTTCTTAAAAAAAATACAACAATGTTAAAGTTTAGGAAAATATACAATGCTATGTTGTTGGAAGTTGTCAAAGTAAAAGTCAAGAATGTCCAAGGAATTTGCTACTTAAAAAATGGACTATTTGGATTGACTAGTTCGACTTATCGCCATTGCTTATGTCATTCCCAAACCCAAAGTTGCGTCTTTCAATGCTTTCTTAACTTACTTCGCAAGATTATTACTATTAACTACCCAATTTATATATATAAATTTTGAAGAGCTAATTCGTTAATTATTTAGAATATTAATAATTATTCCAGTCCATAAATATAAAGTCACTTCTTATAACAAATCCTCCTAGTAAATCCACCAAACCACAAATCACAATATTTGACATGCACTAATCATAATCCATTTGCTTTATTAGGATGATTAATAGACACATCTTTTAAAATAATATATGATTTTTCTATTAAAAAAATTATACTCCCTCCGTCCTTAAAAAAAAATATTCGCAAACAAAAAATAAACAAATTATGGTATATATAATTAATGTTGTTTTTTATTGATAAAAAGTCGTTTTTACTCTCATAGTTAATATTTAAATTAGAATTCATTAATTAATGTATGTTTTGATTACAAGTTTAAAGTAGAAAAATCAGTGATAATTACTATTCAAAAATAAAAACTAAACATTTTTTTAAGACAAATATAAATAGTAAGATGAACACTTTTTATAAGACGGAGAGAGTATTCTATAGAGTTATGAGTGGGAATTGAAGTATTTCATCTTCAAAAGCTTATCAAGTATACGTTTTCATTTTTTCACTAGGGTGCATAAATACACACATATGAAATAGTATGTAACTCCTGAATTAGTGATGAAATTTTTTATAAAACATAAAATATAATACAATAATATACTAGTATATTATAACCAAGTCAATAACAATAAACCACAAACAGCATTTCATAGAAATTTTGTTCGCAAGTTTAGATGTATGCGGTCTGAACGAGTTAATCCTGAAACTGTTTCCGACCATTCTCTTGCCATCCTCGATTATACACATCTAGCGAATTTGAACCATTAATCATCCTAAAATGTACACGTCTAGCAAGATTTGAACCCGATCACCCCAAATGTATAAATCATATGTTACAGCATAACTAAAACTTATTGTTAGTGAGTGATATATGTGCTGACGTTAGTTTCTTGCCATTGACCAGCAAAAGGTTTTTATATTATTGATTCTAGATTTTATGAGAAGTGTCTTTGGCAATTTTTAATTGAAATAACTTGGGCCCGTTTGGTTTACGGTTTGTACCGGGTATGGATTGATAGCCTCCTTAAAAACCATGTTTGGTTTAAGTTGATACCTTTGACCGAAAACTTCTGACAGCAAATATCAATCCACACTAGTGTGGTGGGTTTTTGGTGGTATCGACTGAAACAGCGGGCCCCAATGCATGTCCCTTTCACAATTTTAATTTTTTAATTATAATATAATATTTAAATATAATATAAAATTAATAAATTATATATAATAATATATTTAATAATATATTTTCTCTCTCATACTTTTTCCTCAAACCTTTCCCAAATCTTTCAAACCTTTCCCAAATCCAAATCCAATTCCAATCCCACTTGCGAACCAAACGCACCCTGAAATAACTTTATCAGTTTTAATATGTTTACTGCTTATTTTAATTGAAATAACTTTTACCTTATTTAAATTTAGTTTTAAATATGAAATCACTTAATATTAATACATATCTTATTAAAATTAAATTACTTTAATCATATGTATTGAAATCATGTATGTATAAAAATATGAACTTTATTTTAAAAATAATGTTATTTAAAGAATGCTTAAACAAAACTTATAAGATTATTTATAAATTTTACTTTTTTCTAACATTTACCATCTAATAACAAAAGGGTTATATATATTCTACTAGGTACATGTGTACATACCTCATATATACGGTGAGCCTCAATATCGATATGTTACCTGCGTTTTGTTGCAATAAAATTTATGATTACTCGCCTTGATAGTCTCGGTTCATGCTATTCGTTAATCATGTTGGCTTAATTTGACAAATTAGCTTATAAATTGTTCATTCGTATCAACTTCGTTTGCACCTCTAACGATATGAATATTATTGTTTAATTGTCATTAATCGTTGTGCCTTCGAGCGGATTAGTAGGGGGTTTCCCCCCATCGGGTATTTGAAATAGGCATTCCTACTTCGAGAGAGCTCTCTAGCGCGGGCCCGGTTAAGACAACGTAAGCTAGACCTCCCGTTGTCGAATCACGACACAAAATTTCAAGCGAAATTCACCTTTCAAAAAAAATTGCCATTAATCAGATGACTTAACTCAAAATATACGATGAAAGTGATACGCTTAACAATAATCTTCTGTGACTCTGTGGATAATGTATTCACTGAATTTTAATCAACTTTGTTTTGCTTTTTACCTACTAGATTATAAATTATATATTAACAAATTCAAAGAGCTAAATATAAAATTTGCAAGTTGGATGGCAATTAGTTATTATAATTATGGTTTAAGAACTACAAATAAATCTATCTTTTAAGTCTATTTTCCTATATTAAATAGCCACGAGGGTGTTGGTGAGTGGTGACAAACTGACAACCCATCTTTTAAGTCTATTTTAAGGTGATATGTCGTCAAACCTAATTGAACCTATGCTTAATAAAAGTGACCTTATTTGCACCCTCAATTTGTATTATTTGGAAAATAATTTATACACGTACACCTAAAAGTATAACTAACGCAAAACTAAATGACGTATGTAAGATGAGATGAGAAACTATCCACGTTAAGTGTCTAGAAAAGAATAAGCTAGATTGCTTTTATAGTCTATCACAAGTACTAAACATTATTAGTTAAACAACCAATTAAGTTAATATTAATCATAACATGTTTTCATGTTAATAATTTAGTTTTATCATCAAATATCCAAGGCTACAAGATTTATATAAATCGTATATATATTTAAAAAGGTGGTCGACATATTTGTTGTGTCACAAGGCAAGTTGCCTTATTTCATGCACTCACATACATTCTCTAGACTCCTAGGCATGTAAGAAAAACTCATTTTGAAGTCTCCATTCACTGACAATACCTATGAGTAGCATGCAAGTATGATTGAAGCAAAAGTCTCTACGTAAACAACCATTCTATTTATACTTCTTCCTTCTCATCATCTTTGTTCTATCACAGAGACTTAAAATAAAATCCCATTCGATCCTATATTACTCCTCAAGAAGCAAAAAAAATTGGTTGATCATTTGAAAGCTTACCGAAAAGAGTTTTGGTTCAAGAGTATATTCGTATAACTTGTTATAGTCGAACGTACTCCATCTAATCGTGTTCTATCTCATTCCTATTCGATCCTATATCTTCTTTCAAGTATTGTAAGTATTTTGAAAACCTTTTAAATTCATCTTGTTCATTATATAAAAACATGCATCGTTATTTTGTTAAGATACTCGAACGTATATACTTTATTTATTTTGTTTACGTAACATATTTTGTATAGAACACAACGACATGGTTGCCTCCCTTGCGGAAAGCTAAATAACCATGTCATGCACACATCCTTCACTATTATTTCAACGTTACATGCATCGTCGAATTTATTTTTAATCTTGTTCCACTCATTTATAAAATCTGTCAAAAGACTTGGTTTATTTCAACATAATTATCTATATGAACATATGGCCAAGTCGCTTACTAAATGGACGTATATCTCGAAATTTAACTTAACGAGCGTACTATATTTTTACACAACTCGTTAGACCACCTAGCTAGCTAACACTTTCATTCTTACAACTCGTAAAAATAAACTCATTTCGACCTTCAAAACTTGCCAAAGCAAGTCGCAAAAACAATAAATCAAAATGATTAAAAATAGCGAGTTGGGCTTTTCAGCCCAATAAGCGAATTATAAGCTCTATGCATAAGCTGGCTTTTCAAAGCTTTTTGATATAAATTTAGAACTTGAAAAATGATATTTTTGATGAGCTCAACTCGTCTCACGACTTACGGATTTTAAAACGTTAACGGGCCACTATATTGATCGTTAAAGCCCATTAGATAAAATAATAAGCTTTAGAATTTATAAACTGTTAAAATAAGCTTTTTATAACTAAATTAAGCTTCAGAAATTTTAACATAATTTTTCCCATCATTTTTGTAAAATTGGACTAAGAATGTAACGCGACAACACCTAGAGGGACTAAAATTGTTAATCGTATGAAACAAGGACTGAAAATGTAAAAACAGTATCAAAAGGGTATAAAATGATATATTATTAATTCCCAAGCTCAGAATTGTATATTGGACAAGTAGAGGACTATAATTGTAAATTATATATAATAAAGGACTAACGGTGTAACGCTAACGCCGTTAGGGTAAAAAGTGTAAAATTGGAAAAGGACAAGGACCAACATATTCTATTTGACATTCTTAGTTTATTTTCTATTTTGTCATTTCAATACACGTCACATGCATATTTATTACATTTCATTTATATATTGTTTAACTTTACGTTAATATTATATTTAACGATATTTTAACCAGTTATCTTTACGTATCGTTTCATCATAATTTAAAAAGGAAAACTTTGGAAATAACATATCATGTGATAATAATTATAATCTCAATAACTTCATTTACATATCATCTTTTCATAAACGATTAATATATTATTCATTAATCGTTATTCGTTATCCATTTATCGTTACACGTTACTCGTTTCACAATCACCAAATAGTATTTGGTCAGATTCTCAGACTTATTTATTTATCAGGTCTTGTTTCGAAGCCGTTACCATAATCTCATCCGAACCCACTTTTCATCATTCCCAATATCACTTAAGGTGAGTCATGGCCCAATTTTTATACTTGTTTTATAAATACTTTTGGGGGAGATACATGCTAAATGACATATTTTTATTTGTATAAATACATTGAAAAATTAACATGATTTACTTAAAAATATAACTACTGTTTATATGTTGTGAATTACTCCTTGGAAGAAATAGATGTTTGTTTCACTAGTAAAAGGCTTGCTTAGGCTTAAATACTGAACTCAGAAGATAGTATGTTCAAACTGCTTGTGGTAGCGCGATATTGGTTTTTAAGATAATCATTCAAGTAACATCGTGAAGGTACAGATCATTGTTATATATCATTCCAAGGCTTCATTTGGGAAAAATTGCTAGGAAAGAGCATTAGTACTTTAAGGTTCATCGTTACCTTGATATTGCCTAAGTTACTATTACATTACAGTCCGTTTGTGCGGTACATTACAGTCCGTTTGTGCGGTACATTACGTGCTGCTTTGTGCGGTACGTTACATGCCGTTTGTGCGGTACATTACATGTTTTTTGTGTGATACCTTGTTAACGTTTGCGTTGTTAGACCCGTTTCCCGGGTGTTGGGACCCCACCCTAGATGAAAGTGGATAAAGACCTTATGTGATTGGTCAGTCAACGAAAGTTGCGTAATGGTCAAACCTGATAGCCAATTAATAGTCAAAGTATGACTAATATAGTTATATAATATGATGCATAACTAAAGGGGCCTAGGTTGCCAAGTATTAAATATGTTATAAAGTTAAGTGTGGCCAAAGTAAGGAGAATGGGACTTGAGGGGCCATTCTTGCCTTAAGTCCAAACTTGTGCTTTAGCTAAATAAATCCAGGAGAATCTAGATTTCTCCACATATTTCTTGGGTCTTGTATGGTCCGGTTTTGGAAGGGAGAAAAGGGAGGGAATAATAGCTTGATGATGAAGGGTTGATTAGTGAATGAGTTCATATCATAAGATAAACCCTAGCAATGATCTTCCTCAAGTAAGTCTCCCCATTCTTGATGTTAATTAAGTTATAGCTAAGTGGGTTTTCATCATATGATCAAGATATGATCATATGATGATATGATTTGGAAGATAAGTATATTTGATGGGTTTTGATAACCCTTGTTATGTATTTTATGTTATGTTGTTAGGTTTTGGTTATTATGAAGGATGATGATGTTGATGGATCATTATGATGATGATGATGTTATGGATGTGTTGTAGCTTGGATTGAGGTAAGTAAAATGATGATAGCATAAGTTATATGGATTTCTATCATTATGTGTTATGTATGTTTATGATGAGAAGATGAGCTTGGATATGTTATTGTGATGCCATGTTTATGGCTTATGTGATGAGATGATGCTATGGATATGTTGATGTTATGTGCTAGTTGAGATTTGAGTAGTGAGCCATGAAGTAAGTATTTTATGTATATGATGCATCATGTGGATTGAAGTATGATTATATGTTATGATCGTTTTACTTACTAAGCCGTTGTGCTTACGGTTTAGATGTTTAACCGTTTTGTAGGTTGGCGTTTTGTATGGATGGCTTGGATGTAAGGATATATGGGTTAAGGCATGGTTATGCAATGTGGGTAGATTGGTAAGAATGTAGAGCTTAGGTAGATACCGAGCTCATGTGTAAGTTTGTACCCCCGTGAGTCAAGTGATGTCTTGTAACGAGTAAATAAGTGTCAAATTGTATGTCAAGTGATGAGTAACGATTTGATAGTCATTTGATGGGTCTAAGCATGTTTTATGTGTTTTTGAGTAAAGCCTAAAGGGGCGTTTGGTTTATGTATGAACATACCCATTTTGGAATGTAAACGGGTCAAGTACCCTTGGGATATGTTTGTTATGTTAATTTAATGCTTTTGGTATAGTTTGGTGTAAAACGGAAGTGGTATAAGTGGTTTGTTGTGAAAATGGGTCAAAAGAGGTTTATGCATAACCCGTCAGTTTGGGATCCACTTTTAGGTCCCAAAGTGCTGGACCTTAGTGTAGATCTTCCAGGATCTAATTTTAGGTCCCAAAGTTCTGAACCTTAGTGTGGATCCTCCTAGGATCTACTTTTAGGTTCTAATTGGTGGTCCTTGGTGTGGATCAAGCTTTAAGTCTAGGATCTACTTTTAGGTTCCAAGATATGGACCTAAGTGTGGATCCAGTTTGCTCATCTTGGTTATGATCCAGTTTCTTCATCTTGGTTATAAATCCAGAATGGTCATCTTGGTTATAAGTTCAGAATTGGTCATCTTGGTTATGTTCAAGGATTTTTGTAAATGGTCAAAAGTAAAGGTAAAGCGTTTCCGCGTAAAGTTTTAAGTTTTGGTCAAAGCGGGCACGGGGTGTAACATGCGTGTCATGAGGCTTAGGGCAATATCCATAAGACAATATATGTTTTCAACATATATCTAGATACAGCTGTATAGGAATTTCACCTCACTACATTAACATCATGAGCTTCCACCTCATGCTAAGATTAAGATACAGTACTTGAACTTGACTAAATACATATATGATTTATTTGTAATTGTATACAACATCACTCATTACTTGTTTCATCACTGTTAATATTTATTACAATCATTACTTCGTTATTGAAATTATTGAAATGAACTGTTTATCAGTACTTGGAACTCATTTTGGATAATCATATTATCTCTGAAATTATTAAAACTGATTGTTTAATCATAATTGAATTTATCTCAAACATTACTATATACTTCTAAATTCATTCAAATAAATGGTTTTCCATTAAACTCTATGAACTCACCAACCTTTGTGTTGACACTTTTAAGCATGTGTATCTCAGGTAATTAACGGAGCAGGACAAGACACGGAGCGGGCATTTATTACTCTGATAAATTAAAATGGTGTAAAAATCAAATATGTCATTCTTACAAGCCTCTATATCTTTTATAGGATTTTTAAAACAAATGTTTCATCTTTGTATCAAAAGTATTTACTTGAACGACAAATAACTTTCAAAACGCCTCTTACGAGCCGTTTTCTATGATTATGACTCGATCCTCAACGTAACACCCAAATTACTATTCCGCTGCTTTAACCAAATTTTGGGGGTGTTACAACTTACCCTTAACTCACCTTTAACTCAACTATTTTCAAAATCAACCCTTAAACTATAATTAATACTTCATTTAACAACTAACATAAAATTTTAAACACGAATTACATTAATCATTAAAGTCAAAAAACAAATTACATTAAACATTAAAGTTAAACCACAATACATAGTACGATTAATAGAAACTAAAACTACAAATTAACCAAATGTATCATCTGAAACCCAACCGTCCTCACTCGAAGAGGACGTAAACTCCCCATCACTTCTTAACCAGTTTCTCTCCCGCTCCATACGAGCATCTTCCTCTTCTAGTTCGCGTTGTTGAAATTCTCTAAACACTTCCTCATCTTGCTCCAGAAGTCGGAGTTGATCCTCAGTCAGTCTGAACGGATTTGGATCTTGTTCAACAACCGGTGGATTTGGTTGTTGTTCAACAACCGGTGGAATTGGTTGTTGTTCAACAACCGGTTCATTTTCCGGTGTGAACACCGGAAAGATATATTCCGGTGGAGTGTTCACCGGTTCATTTGGAAATTGCTAGGTGAAGTCTTCTTGTTCTGGAAATTGTTGGGAGAAGTCACGGCGAGTAGGAAATTGTTGAGAGAAGTCACGGTGAGTTGGGAATTGTTGAGAGAAATCTTTGCGAGACATTGTTGAGAATCTGTGTGTGAGTTGTGTGTGTGATAATAATGCTCTGGTGGTGTTGTATATATAGGCACTATGAAATTTGAATTTGAAATTAAATTATCCCGCTTGTAGTTGAATTTTGAAATTTGAATTTGAATTTGATTATCCCGCTTAAGAACCAATGGGGTGTTTTGTAAATTTTTTTTAGACACAACGGATACATAGTACTTTAGAGGGGGTAGAAATGAATTTTTTTTTTTTTTTTTTTTTTTTTAAATAAACCACCTTAACCCGGTGGTAAGGGGTTAACGCACCCTTAACGCCCTCCCATTCAACCATTAACGTGCGTTAACGCACCAAAAAAATCCCTTTAACGCACTTGTTGCGTTACCGTTGAACATGCTCTTACACAAACAGTTTTTAATTTTAACTATAATTGTTTCTAGAATCAGTAGTTAACTACATAAATCATTTTGCAATTTTTCTAAGATTGGGTCTGTAACACAAGTAACTCTGAAGGACTATTTTTGCCTTTTTGCCTTTGAAGTTTATTGTTCAATGAATATCTATGGTTTTTGTTTATATTTAAAACAAAAAAAAATAATAAAACTTAGTGTATATCAAAATCAAAATAAAAAATATAATATAAAATCAATTAATGATCATGTTTTAAGAATCTGAAATTTTGATGTGGACTTGAAGAGTGATTGATGGGTTTTATGAGGTTCATTTATCTATATGAGGGTTCAAATAAGCTTTTTTTTTTTATTTGAACTTTTCAAATAAGCTAACCCTTTACCCTTATATGATTTTATCGTCAAATCAAATGAGTACCAATTTGTCAATTGTCGTTATATGTGAATTAGTTTTAAAAAAAGGAAAAAGAACCAGTGTACTGTAGAAAACACCCCTCAGATAGGAGTTTGTGCCTCTTGACACGTGAAAAAGAGTGAAGTTTATGTGGGTCCAAAAAAGCCCGTTCACATTTATAAATCCGTGTTTTGAGGAACTTGTAGAGCAAGTTTTTGGGAAAACAATGTAGGAGCTTGTCAAACAAGTTGTGTTTTAAATTACTACTACGGAGTACTAATTTTCCCCCATTTTCTACTCCAAAATTGGGTAGTTTATACTTACCTTCCCATAGGGGGGTGGGGGTTTTATAGGACCTTGTGTATTGCGGGTTTGTATGATCGTGATTTGCATATTTTGATCAAAACCTTCTATTGTCATATCATAAAGGGGTCTTAATAACATAACCCCTCCAAAATCTTGTGTTCATACTGCTCACTTTTATTATTTTAAGCATTTCAAAACTATCCTTTTAACACACGAGGCGATGTCAAGCCCGTGCGTTGCACCAATTGTGTCTAAGTGTTCATAGCTTAATGGTTGATAGTCATTAGGTTTACACTATCTAAACTAATTACTTTAAATGTTGCCGATTCTTCTAAATTGTACGATTGTATGCGTTTATGGTTTGTGCAACAGGGAGGTCAAGATTATGCACTTTCCAAATTATTTTTTTCTTGTTGTCAATATTTGAGGCGGGTAATGGCGAAGAACCATAAAATGATGGCGAACATGGAAGCTTTAGGTCCTCGTGGTGTTGCTTTGGAATCGCTAGATTCTTTGAGAAAGACTCAAGAGAGGCATCGGGTATTGCTTGAAAAGTTAAATAATTTGTTCTATCAAGTGAAACTTGGTGTCTGTGAGGAAGAAGCTAATACTATTAAGATGAATGAGTTTAATTAGTTGTTTGGTTTTATATATTTTTGTTGGTATTGACAACTTTTAATGTTTTGTTTGTTTTTGTCTCTATGATATTTAAAATAAATATAAGTATTTTATTTTATTTTATTTATTTATATTTTTTTTATGATTCTAATGGGGAATTTTTAGATATAAATGTAAGTCTTAGTTATAAGCATTTTTATGAAGGTTAGGATGTTAATGGTAAGCATTATGCCGGTGATGGGTTTTTTAGATATAAATGTAAGGCCCTGTTTCTTTTTTACTAGATGGGGAAGGATAGTGGGGCCTACTCCTATATAAGCCACTGAATGAGGAGGTCTTGATTTATTTTGCCTTGTGAATACAGACTCATTAGTGGAAAAAGTGGGCCTCATTTAAAAAAATAATACTATTAAATTTGTGGAACCCACCATCCTTCCCCATTTAGTAAAAAAGAAACAGCCCCTAAGTCTAAGTTATAAGCATTTTACATATTTTATTTTTATTTTATTTTTTAATTATTTATTTATTTATTTATTTATTATTATTATTTTTTGTATGTAATGTATGAATTTAATAATTAAGATGTTTATTTGGGCAATGGTTATCATAATTGGTAAACTTTGTTCATAGCTTAATGTTTGAGTAAATTGCTGAATTGTTAACGTGATGGTGGGGCTAAAATATTCAACAATATATAACTTGGGCTGCCTCGGTAGGATTTTGTTAATTTTTATGTATATTTACCATTTTTTTTTTTTTTAGTTTATTGCGTTGCACACAGTTGGATTTGTTTGTTCTTCGGCTGATTTTTTTGGATATATTTAAGTGAAGAACACGCACAAACATTACGTACGATCTTTATATTTAAGTATTGAGTCTAATAATGCTATTGCTTGGCCAACGGGGAAAGAGGAGAGTTATTCAACCATCAGACTAAATAATCAACACTTGCGAAATGTATGCACACTCGTACACAATCAAGCTTGCCTACTTGATATACTCAGTTCTACTTTGCAAAAAGATGCTGGTTGATCTGATTTCGTTTCATGAATGAAGGGATTTTTAGTACCGATTGTTGGACTTTTGGTACTGCTTCATATATATCAATTAACTCGCTCAGTATACTTTCATGTTCTAAAGTGCACAATAGGGTTGCTATGGGAAATTATTTAGTACTGCTCGTCCACAAATGTTCATTCGTTTGTACTGCTATTGAAGGATTTATTACTGCTCAGTTCATGTTGGTACTGCTTATTATATAACACATTAGTACTGCTAGTTCTTGGATTGTTGAACTTAGTCTTGTTATATATACTCGTTAGTACTGCTACCTTATTGAATTATATTAGTACTGCTGGACGTTTTGAATTAGTACTGCCATCACATGCAAATACTATTGCTACATTTGTTTGGTTGCTGTTTGGTTGTGTTCTAGTTCACTCTTACAAACAATATATAAGTTCCATGTTATTCAAATGTATATTAAGGAATGTTCAATGTTGTTTTAATAATAACATTAGAGAATGCAAGTCCTGTCAATATATAGATGGGAGAAGGTTTACACTTGCATGTGTTCTAAACTACATGATCATAGCCTATTTTCCAATGTGATGAATTAGACAATATTATTTGTCACAACATATATATCGACACTCATTCACAATCTTTCAAACTTCTATGTGTGTCATGTGTCCAAAAAATATACAGAATTGATAGGTGATTTTCCTTTATTTTTCTTGTGTAAATGATACTTTGTTGACAATAGATATGTGTTTAGCTTATAGTAGAAAATATTGATATTAATCGTTCTTACATTTGAATGAAATCATTAGTGTTCGAGTTTTTTCAGAAAGAACCCAGTTGCTATATCCTCAACAAATCCTTGTGCTATGGGTGACCCTACGTACAAATAATCTTCTTCTCTTTTGGAAGCCATATTTGTAAGATGGACTATAGCTTCATTGTAACAAAGGTTGCCCGTCTTGAACGACCTTCTTGACCATTAGTTGTAGCCCGTCTTGAACAACCTTTTTGACCAACTCGTCGTGCCCTATGTCTATTTATCATCTTTAATGTATTATTCCTTGTAATATGGACAAAAAAAATAAAAAAATAAATAAAAATAAATAAAAAATAAAAATTACTTGAGAAAAGTAATAGCAAATGCATTAATGTATATGTCAAAATTTGGCTCATCAACCTTGGAACCATTTTTAAAATCCATTAAAATATACAAAGGTGTATAGGATGGTGCATACCAAAGTGTTTAACAACAACCATGCATTACAACATATATACTAACGTAGCAGCAAACATTTTGTCCATATGCATCCAACTCACATTCCCACACAACTCTTTATATAATGGTTAAGTATGGTTTGCTTGTAAGTTGTAACTCATGGGAGGCAAAGAGATGAAGGGGTTATAATCTATTGGTTTTCTTATATTAATGGTTACCCTTTCATATTTTCACTTCTTTATGACTCCACATTAAATCATAGGACTCATTACTTGGACAGATGAATTTTCATTATTTTCACTTCATTTAGTGTGCAATGTCTTGTTTGTACCGCACATGTATTTGTGCACAAATACTCTTGCACATTAAATATGAATGACTACTATTTCGACATGAATTGGCAAAAAAAACTCATATATGCATAGTAAATTATGTGACATCGGCCATCCAATAAGATATTAAAATTCTAGGAAAAGTTATTAACACTTCAACAAGCAACTTGATTCTTGGCTTCACACTCTCATTTCTAGTTCTGTCCTCCCGATTAATGTCATTCTGGGAGCCAGGGTAAATCATTTTTGGCTCTTTGAAAACAGTTAATTGATGCTTCTTCTTCATTCCATGTGGGACACATTTGCAGCAAATTCGAGAGCCTTGTACTTCTGGGAGCCAGGGTGTATCTTTTGTAGCACTTTGGAATTTGCTAACTGATGATCCTTCTTCATTCCAAGTGGCTCAACATGTCTTCAGCATCTTCATCTTCTCTGATAGGCATGTACTCCTGCGGTTTTCTCTTCTCTTGCATTGAAAGGCAAGCAACTGCTGCTAAAGCTTTGTAACAAAGTTGCATTAAAAACTTACATGAGGGCATTTAGATTATATATTTCACTAAAAATGTGTTTGATTGTGTATTTTCTCGATTCTACACACACTTTTGCCAGGAGACTTCTTGAAAACAGTTATTTATCCTCGACTAAGAGTGTAACTGTTTAAATCATACTTTCACGTATCCTGATTGACTGACTGAACAGATATCGCTCCCATGGATCCAACATGTATAGTCCAAATGTAACATTGTATAGGTAGATTTTGCGTTGAGCCCAGTTCATAGATGAGAGGATTCGACACACGGTTAAGGTGGTTAAACCTTGTATACTTTGTGTGTAATGATATATTGAGTTTATATGATTAAGTACGCGAAATTTACTTAATCACACTTAGAAGGTTATGTATGTTATGGAAATGGAAGAATTATGTTTGTTACTTAACAATGAACAAAGAAAGTTTATCACCAAACGATTCAATATTATTCAAAATAATACGAGTGATCTTGAATTTATCACTAGGGTTACAAAGACCTTGAATCTTATGTTTCTAGATTTGTGATATATGTTTTTGTTTGTTCTATGTCTTAACAGATATGAGTTTGTATATTCACACACATAATCACTAGTCTAAGATCTCTTTTATAGTCCAAGAGATCTCTTACAATATTGCTTTATGTCTAATCAACACTTGTCTTACAAAAGATCAAGTCGAGCTAGCGTATGGAAGATTATATCTCTCAAGTTGTTCAAATGAATTAATGAAAGCACATGCATCAACTTGTTGACTGAGAACATATCTAGATATTATTTTTGCATAAGAGTGACTCATACAAATAATATCTTCTTCGATCTTATCCTTGTAGCAGCTCTATGACTCACTGATCAGCAGTACCATTTTCTACTAGCAGTACCTTCTACTTGAACTAGCAGTACCTTCTTGTTCTAGCAGTACCTTGCTCATGAACTAGCAGTATCTTTGATGAACTCAAATAAGTACATTTTATTACCGTCATTTATCCCATTTATTTGACTTGTTTTATTATATTATCTGTGAGAATTGATACGTTAATGTTTACTTTTGTAATTCTCAGGTAAAAACAAGCATTTGGTGAAACTTGGCGATTTTGGACTAATTATGGAGCAAAACAAGCAAGAAGATAAGAGTCTACTGAAATGTACAAGATCAAGACTATTCTGCTCCAGATACGCCGCATCTTGCTTATTACATACGGCGCATCACTATCAAGATTTCACCAGTTTCGATCCAAGATACAAGAGGACATGCGCCGCATCTATTAATGAAGATACGCCGCATCTCAGGGCGGTGTACGAATATTCCTGAATATATTAATCTTGGACCCCACGCGAAGTTAAGTCAATGCGCCGCATCTACTTATTAGATGCGCCGCATCTTACCCTCAGACAGAAACTATAAATACCCCAAAGTCAGACGAGAGAAAGAGTTCGACAGTTTTAGAAGACCGAAGTACAGAAACCCTAGGACGAATTCAGTCGAAGTAGCAGCACAAGACACACCTTGAACGAAGATACAAGAGCTGTAAGAAGGTCCTGCATGTATTTAATTCATTAAGTAGTTTTGTTTTATTGTGTTAGTAAACTTTAATTCATCAGGATTGGTGGCTTGTGTAATGTGACAACGGAAAGGTTGCACTCCCTTAAAACTGCTTTCCCATTAATTAAAGTTTATATGTTGATGTCTTTGGTGACTTTTATTAGTGCATTGATAACCTCTGTGTCTAGCTGAGCGTTGATCGGGTCGCCATGCCTCTGCCCTCGCCTATTTATTAGATCGCCTATGCATTCTATCGTCTGTAGAAAAGTAGGAAGAAAGATAAATAGGATAGTCATAAGTAATCATTAAGGGTTTACTCGCCGATAAGATTAGAACCAACGAGAAAGGACTTAATCTCGGTGCGTTGCATCGAACTATACACTTCATATAAAACTAGCAATAAAACAAGTGACAAGCTACTTATCTATCAGGACAGGCCTTCTTATTCTCTCGAGTATTTATCTGTGTACGTGTGTGCTATTCGCTGATTCGTGCCTATTAGTTTAGTTTATTATTTAATTGCAACCAAACCGTGCCAGTCTCTCAGGCTGAACCCCCTTGCGTTAGATTAGGTTGTATAGCTAACTTAAGATATTAAAATACTAATTAGAATAACTAGATAATACGTTCCACTCTTAGTGATCGACACTCTACTTACCATTATATACATACTGACCGGGTACACTGCTCGTTAAAGTGTGTATGTTATTGATAAGTCGGCTAAATATAAATTTAAAACTTGAATACTGCTAAAACCACAACGACATACCGTGGGTATAAATTAGAGCATACGCACACGACACATCAAGTTTTTGGCGCCGCTGCCGGGGAGTGAATTGTTATTATCTGTTAATTTGATTAGTATTTTAATTTGGTTTTTCTTTTTAATTTTTATTCTAACCGCTAACTCTGTTGTATATTAGTTAATTTGCATTCATTGTATTATTTTGCATATTTTCTGTTTTTGTGTGTTTTTATTTTCTTTTATTTGTGTTTATTTTTGTTTTTATTTTTCTGTTTTTCTGCATACTGCTATCGTTGTACTGAGCTTATATAAACGATACGGCGCATCTATTTTCATAGATACGGCGTATTGCGTTTAATTTTTATAAAATACAACGCGTTTAATTAATTCGATACGACGCATCTTTCCCAAGATACGGCGTATCTGTTTTTAATAAGAAAATTTTTTCTAAACGATAACGCGATACGACGCATCTGCTTCAGCAGATACGGCGCATCTATTATTTTAATTAAAAACAGTTTTCGAATTATTAAACAGATACGACGCATCGATTTCTATCGATACGGCGTATCTTCTGAATCAAAAATCTTATATTTTGAAACGTAACGAAAATACGGCGCATTAACTTTTGTTAATACGACGCATTTAATTTTAAATAAATATCGATTTTTGATTATTAATACTGATACGGCGCATTCTAATTTCTAAGCGGCGTATCTATTTTCTGAATAAAGTCTGATTAAATTTTAACGATTATAAGATACGGCGTATCCAACTTTTTGGATACGGCGCATCGTCTGCAGATATCAGTAACTTTTTAGTATTCCGTTTTCGATGTTGATTTTCTGATATATTACTTTATTGAACAAATCCTACTGATGCTTTCGTGATTATTTCAGAAGGAAAATGGTCGGATTCGGAGAACTGATTGACTTCGACTTCGAAGCCAATTTTTTGAATGAAATATTAGTGCAAGATATATCACTCGAACGTTACGATGGGGACTACATTGAACTTAATGACCTTGATGGACCATTAGAATCCAATGACCTGTTCATGGATGATGCAGAATCTGAGTTAGAAGAAGGAGAAATTCTGGATAGTCCAAAAGTCAACGTTATTAATACTGGAATTACGATGAATTTGAGGGATATGATGGTTCTTGGGATTACGGTAAAGGATCCACGCCGATTGTGCTTACAATTTGCAATTCCCATGCATGATTGGGTACAAGTGTATTGACGCCAATTTCTTTCCTATTTTACCAATCAATGTCATGTCAAGAAGCTTTTACAATTCTATTATGAGAAAAAAAGTGGAATATAAGGGAAAGAATGTAGTTGGAGCCTTCATTAATGTCCCGGTCTTCGTTGGATGTTTTACTATTGTTACTGAGTTCGCCATTGTTGAAGACATGAATGCCTATTGTGACAGCGATATGGGTGACGTGATTGTTGGAAAACCATTTTGTAGGGAAATCACTATTAATGCAAAACGATTTGAAGGAAAGATCACCTTTCAATGTGGAAGCGACGTTATCACTTATATGATGCCCCGAACTCACCCTGGGTTTAAACATGCTACTAATAGGTTATGCTACAAATTTTCTCCATTCCTTTTTATTGGTGATGATGACATGAAGAGAGGGATTGAGTACCCATATCAAATGATGGAAGGATTCTACAAAGGAGTGTTGAAGTTGGGACCTGAATATATACGTGACGAATTTGTTGCTAAATGGATCCTACGTGGCAGTGTGGGAATCAATAGAACAGAATAAAGAGCTGAATGTGAGTCTAACTTGAAGACTCTGGAATAAAGACAAGTGCTGACCGGGAGACAACCCGGAAAATTTTTACTATTCTGTTCTGTGTCGAGTCAGTCAGGCCCGCAGAGGATACGGCGCATCTCACTCCTGAGATGCGACGCATCTCCTGCACTGGTCATATCTTACTTTATTTTTCTGCATTTTTACTTTTGACTTTAAAACTTTTTATCAGTTTATTTTAATGCGGCGCATCCCTGGTTAAGGATGCGGCGCATCTTTTATTCTGATTCGTAATTATTTCAGGCTCGATACGGCGTATCTTCTTCCATAAGATACGGCGCATCGACTGACCTGATGATTTTCATTTTAATTTTTACGTTTTACTTTTTACTAACTACTAATGTATTATGCAAGTTTGAACCTTCTTAATTTAGGTGTGTTTAAAGTCTTGGTGGTATTATAGATTCCTGCATTTCCTGTGGATACATCAATTATGAAGCTTATACGTTCTCATCCACAAGGAAGTTGATTTTTGCTCTTATACTAATGGAGGATCATACCGAGCAAATCTCAGGGGAGTTTTTCTGTTCTAATTCTTTTATTTTCCAGTTTTTAATCTTTGATACAAACAACGAGGACGTTGTTTAACTTAAGTGGGGGGATTGGAGAATTAGAACACTTACTTGTCCTAAACTTTTCAAAATATGCATAAAATGTGCTTAATATATCAAAATTTAAAATTTTAGCATGTTTTTGTTTAAAGTCTAAGTTGCATAGCTGCACACATGACGTTATTTTCAAAAATTGTGATTTTTCAAAATTCACAAATCTATGAGTGTGCCGGTGACTTGTAAACTTTAGAACTTGACTTGTATACTATTCGAGACCACCATAATAAGTATTATTTTTATAATTGGAATGATTCGTCTAAATTGGTAAAATTCTAGGATTACACCCAAATAGCCTTTATATGTTATGTGATATTAGCTAACTACATTGGTTAGTTAACTCCCGTATAAACCCTTTTGTTACTCTCACTTTTAGAGTAAGATACCCCTAGAAAAACACTCAGAGCCATTCCTTTCGTTTCTTACACCTTTATTAAAATGTTTCGTTACACCCTTACACCTTAGCCTACCCTGTAGATTAAAATCCGTGGTTGGTTAATTGCTTTAGGCAAAGTGAGTTTCCTTACATTACCTGTATTCGCGTGCGTAATTCATTATCTATGGTTAGGTCGGGAAATTGCACAATGCAATTGGAGTGAAAGTAAATATTGTATATCTTTGAGTTTATTTTTTCGTGTGTTTACTACTTTCACTATTACTGTTATTTCTGAAGTTATTAAAAGTATGGAAAAATTATCCAGAGTTATCATTATAGTGATGTGGTGAAATTTTACACATCTATGTTTATGTTTCTCAAAAAAAAAAAAAAAAAAAAAAAAAAAAAAAAAAAATCGAAAAAATAGAAAAGAAAAAGAAAAAGAAAAAGTTGGAAGTTTGTTTTTACCAACTTATGTAAAGTTTTGTATTAAGTGGTCGATATCACCACTATTTGTTGTATATTATATCTATGGATTGAATGGGAGTTGAACGTTATGGGAACGCCAACTAAAGGTTATTCTTTGATTGAGATCTTGTTGAGTATAATTCGTGTCTACATAAAAGCGTGTGTTTCAAGTGTTAAAAGCGTGAGTTATTCTATGATATGAGTCTTATTCATGGGATGGTTGGGATAGTGATTAACCACACTTAGGATTTTAATTTATTTGTTTTGTTTATTTTTCATTTTACACCAATTTATATCCCAAATATTATCCATACCCTATATTATTCTTTATCCAAACCTTTGATTTATTGAGATTAGGGATTTGAGCAATCTTAAGTATCGTAGTTGTGGATTCGGCTATGTATTTATGATTTTGTCGCCCTTTTTGATGTAATATTATTGGTGAAGATTACTTCGTCCTATCTTTAGCCTATTCGAGTTAAGGATTTGAGCAATTGCAAGTATCGTGTTCGTGGATTCGATCATGTATTTGTGATTTTGTCGCCTTTTCTGGAATTTGAAATCGATAGAGATTAAGGAGAATGATTAACCCTTAAGCCTACAAACCCTTTTTACCGCTTTAGACTTGTTATTCCTTGGCTTTAGTGGGGGAGATGTGTATACTTGCCAAGCTTATGATAGAATATTCGTCACGACTGGACAGTTAAACGATTAGATTTGCTTTTATCGAATTATTTTATTTTACTTCTAATTCGTTAAGTGTTTGGTTGTGTGATTATGACAAAAATGAATACATGCTTAAATATAAAAATAAATCCTAATATCTTTTAGGATACATTTTCATAAGATTAATTCTAAGGTTTACTTGGGGACAAGTAAAGTTCAAGTGGGGGGGATATTTGATGAACTCAAATAAGTACATTTTATTACCGTCATTTATCCCATTTATTTGACTTGTTTTATTATATTATCTGTGAGAATTGATACGTTAATGTTTACTTTTGTAATTCTCAGGTAAAAACAAGCATTTGGTGAAACTTGGCGATTTTGGACTAATTATGGAGCAAAACAAGCAAGAAGATAAGAGTCTACTGAAATGTACAAGATCAAGACTATTCTGCTCCAGATACGCCGCATCTTGCTTATTACATACGGCGCATCACTATCAAGATTTCACCAGATACGATCCAAGATACAAGAGGACATGCGCCGCATCTATTAATGAAGATACGCCGCATCTCAAGGCGGTGTACGAATATTCCTGAATATATTAATCTTGGACCCCACGCGAAGTTAAGTCAATGCGCCGCATCTACTTATTAGATGCGCCGCATCTTACCCTCAGACAGAAACTATAAATACCCCAAAGTCAGACGAGAGAAAGAGTTCGACAGTTTTAGAAGACCGAAGTACAGAAACCCTAGGACGAATTCAGTCGAAGTAGCAGCACAAGACACACCTTGAACGAAGATACAAGAGCTGTAAGAAGGTCCTGCATGTATTTAATTCATTAAGTAGTTTTGTTTTATTGTGTTAGTAAACTTTAATTCATCAGGATTGGTGGCTTGTGTAATGTGACAACGGAAAGGTTGCACTCCCTTAAAACTGCTTTCCCATTAATTAAAGTTTATATGTTGATGTCTTTGGTGACTTTTATTAGTGCATTGATAACCTCTGTGTCTAGCTGAGCGTTGATCGGGTCGCCATGCCTCTGCCCTCGCCTATTTATTAGATCGCCTATGCATTCTATCGTCTGTAGAAAAGTAGGAAGAAAGATAAATAGGATAGTCATAAGTAATCATTAAGGGTTTACTCTCCGATAAGATTAGAACCAACGAGAAAGGACTTAATCTTGGTGCGTTGCATCGAACTATACACTTCATATAAAACTAGCAATAAAACAAGTGACAAGCTACTTATCTATCAGGACAGGCCTTCTTATTGTCTCGAGTATTTATCTGTGTACGTGTGTGCTATTCGCTGATTCGTGCCTATTAGTTTAGTTTATTATTTAATTGCAACCAAACCGTGCCAGTCTCTCAGGCTGAACCCCCTTGCGTTAGATTAGGTTGTATAGCTAACTTAAGATATTAAAATACTAATTAGAATAACTAGATAATACGTTCCACTCTTAGTGATCGACACTCTACTTACCATTATATACATACTGACCGGGTACACTGCTCGTTAAAGTGTGTGTGTTATTGATAAGTCGGCTAAATATAAATTTAAAACTTGAATACTGCTAAAACCACAACGACATACCGTGGGTATAAATTAGAGCATACGCACACGCGCATCAACCTTCTTCTTAAAGTATTTTCCGATACTCTAACTTCAGAATATTTAATTCCCAACAATCCTCCCCTAAACATGTGAATCATTTCAAACATGTTTTCTGAATTAAATGAGGACTTGAGAAGATCTTTCAAACACTTCATGAATCTGAACAATTCTTCTTATTCTGAACTGATCTGCTTTGTTCTTCTTTGACTTCAGCAATATCAAAACATTGAACCAAAAGATGGTGCAATTTCCTTGGATGGAGGAATTGTAAGAGGCAATGATTTCAACAAGTGAAATCATCTATCAGCATGCCTTTGCAAGTGATGAACAAACATAATGAACTGAATTGAAACTTTCCTTCGTTTGATCTAGATAGAACTTTCTCCTTTAGGAATGCTTCATCCCTTCTGAATATATGATCTATTCTTGTCATTTTCAACCTCTATGTCATCATCTTGTATGCTCTTATCTTCTCCTTCTTTCTATTGGATTATTCTTCCTTTTCTGGGCAATTATTTCCTTCCCTGAGATTGTAACCTCCCCTGAAGCAAATAACTTTTGTTTCCTCCCCTCGTTTGGAAGATCTCACTATGTACCTTTGACTGATCTATCAATGTGAACTTGTTGTCAGACAATATTGTACATGAAGCCATTAATTCCTTAAAAGTTTAAGTTGCTGCCCTCATCACTTCTAGGTGTGTTAACTCCTATGAGAGGTGAATCAGTGGACATTTGATTCATGGTCCATCAATGGATGGTTTTTGTGAATCTCTTGAAAAACCTTGTTTAAGAAATTATTTGACTTAGCAGTATGTTCATGATTTTAGAATTGAAAAATCATACTGCTTCCAACCATTTTGAAAGGATTAAGTGTGTAACAGACACTTAATCAAAATTTCGGTTTAAAGCAACCTCTGGTTGTGTGAGAACCAATGTTTTCAGTTATAAATAACTGCCTGTGTAAAGATAAACCTATTCAAAAGGCTTTCTTGACAGGGTTTCCAGCTCATAGCAATTGTTGCCTCTAACACAAGTGTTAGATTCACTTTTACTAGCTGTTCTTTCTATCAGATGTCCTTAGACTTGCTCATTATACTTGAAAGTATAAAATGATAGAAAGTGAGTTGCATCAGTTACTATCTGATCAACTAAGTCATCAATTCAATGTGAAATATCATAACTAGGTTTCAAGAAAGAAGTTTTAAGGAGTTTAAATTCCTAAACTCAGTCCATCATAAACCTACTATGTTAGCAACTGGATAAGCATTCTGCTGCTCCCATTTCACTTGAAATCTCCTTTGTGTTCACATATTCATACCTAAAATAGTTAGTCTAAAACCAAAAGAACAATGTACAAAGTACTTGTCTTGCATTAGAAAAAGCATAGGACCAACTGTATGAATAACACAATTTACATTTTTGCACTGGCAGCACCTTGTGTGCTTAGCCAAAGCTTATGATATATTAGCAGTACCTTATAAATCCAGCAGTACCAACAAAAATTTATGTACATAAACACATCATTTGAAAAGATTTAAAGATTAAGCATTCCAATACTTGCTACTAAGTACTCAAATCTTCCAACATCAAAAGCTTTTGTAAGTAGATCTGCAAAATTATATTCTGAAGCAATTTTCATTACTTGAATTAATCTTTTCTCATTGCAATCTCTAATAAAGTGATGTCTAATTTCAATGTGTTTTGTTTTAGAATGTTGCACTGGATTTCTAATAATACAAATTGTACTACTATTATCAATATGAATAACAGTGTTTAAGAAATTGTACCCATAATCAAGAAGTTGGTTTTGAAGCCATAAGACTTGAGCACAGCAACTTGCAGCAGCTATATATTCAGCTTCAGTTGTTGAATTTGCCACACTTGTTTGCTTCTTACACTGCCATGAGACAAGTCTACATCCAAGGAATTGACATCCTCCAGTTGTTGACTTTCTGTCCAAGCTAGCACCAGCATAATCACTATCCGAAAATGCTACTAAGTCAAAAGGAGAGCCTCTAGAATACCATATACCCAACCTTGGTTGTCCTTTGAGATATCTAAAAATTCTCTTGACTGCAGTTAAATGAGAAACCTTTGGAGTTACTTGAAATCTTGCACAAACACAAACAGGGAACATGATGTCAGGTCTAGATGATGTAAGATACATCAAAGAGCCTATCATAGATCTGTAAGTGTGTACATCTACATTCTCTCCATCTTCATCTTTCAAAAGGTGCTTCTCTGAGTCCATTGGTGTGCTTGCCATTTTTGAATCAGCAAATTGAAACTTTCTAAGAATTTCTGCAACATATTTATCTTGGGAGATAAAAATGCCTTCAGATGATTGTTTAATTTGCAAACCCAAAAAGAATGTGAGTTCTCCCATAGAACTCATCTGAAACTTATCATGCATAAGCTTCTCGAATTCTAAACACATTTCCTTCCTTGTAGATCCAAAGATAATGTCATCCACATACACCTGTACTAACAGAAGATCCTTCTTGTGTTGTTTGATGAAAAGTGTCTGATCAATCTTTCCTCTTTGAAATCCATTTTCTAATAAATAGGAAGAAAGTGTTGCATACCAAGCTCTTGGTGCCTGATGTAGGCCATATAGAGCTTTCATTACTCTGTACACTTTGTTTGGATGGTCAGGGTCAATGAAGCCTGGAGGTTGTGAAACATACACCTCTTCTCCAATTGTACCGTATAAAAATGCACTCTTGACATCCATTTGGTAGACTGTGAAGCCAAAAAATGAAGCATAAGCTAGAAACAGCCTAATTGCCTCAATCCTTGCTACTGGAGCATAAACTTCATCATAGTCTATCCCTTCTTCTTGTGTGTACCCTTGGGCTACTAATCTAGCCTTATTTCTAATAACTATCCCTCTTTCATCCCTTTTGTTCTTAAAAACACATCTAGTGCCAATCACCTTTTCATTCCTAAGTAAATCAACTAGCACCCAAACCTTTTGAATCTTGAACTGAAGAAGCTCTTCTTGCATAGCCTCTACCCAGCTTGAATCATCTAGGGCTGTAAGAATGTTCTTTGGTTCCTTTTGTGAGAGAAAACATACAAATAAGCAAGAGTTTGAAACCTCATGCTGTTTTGAAGCATAAAGGGCATCAAGAAGCCCTTGTTGGTCTGAAGACATCAATTGTTTCCTTGTCTTCACACCTGACTGTACATCTCCAATCACATTATCCAGGGAGTGGACTTTGTGAATCCTTGTGTGTGGTGTAGAAGGAACTTGATAAGATGGTGGAAGATTACCCAAATCCACTTCATCGTCTTGGAACTCTGCTTCTCTTGAATTTGAAGGACCAGCAGTATCTTCAAATGAACTAGCCGTACCTCCAAATGTACTAACAGTACCTTTATAGATACTAGCAGTACCTTGCTCTGTCTCAGCAGTACCATCAATATTTGAAATATTGAGTTGTTCCTTTGTTCCATCATCCTTGTTGTCATCTTCAACATCTCCTTTAACTTTACTAGAAGAAGATACATCATTTGTTGAAGTTGATTCCACACTTGCACTTGACCATATTGGCATTGTGCCATCATGTTGATCCTTTTCTAACTCTGCCTCATTTGTTGCTTGTGAACCTGAAAAATCATTAGTTTCTGCAACAAAAGGTATATAATTCATAGAATTTGTTAGATACTCAAGATCAAATATCCATTTTGGTCCTTGGCCTACTACATTGGATTTGTTTTCCAGAAACTCCACATGTAGTTCTTCTTGTACTTTCTCAGTTCTTAAGTTGTAAACTCTAAAAGCTTTGCTAACAAGAGAATATCCAACTAAGAAACCTTCATCTGCTTTACCATCAAATTTTCCTAAATGGTCTAAGGTATTGAGAATTGTCACATGACATCCAAAAGGTCTAAGAAATCCTATTGCAGGAGTTCTACCATTAAAGAGTTCATATGATGTCTTATTGTGAGGCTGCACAACTAAAACTCTATTTTGAACATAGCAAGCAGTGTTGATTGCCTCTGCCCAAAAGATTATAGGTAGCTTAGAATCAGCTAACATTGTTCTAGCAGCTTCAATTAGTGTTCTATTCTTTCTTTCAGCCACTCCATTCTGTTGTGGAGTTCTAGCAACACTATATTCTCTCCTAATACCTTTTTCTTTGCAGAAATCATCCATAACTCTATTTTTGAATTTTGTCCCATTATCACACCTAATGACTTTTACTTTCTTGCTTACTAGGTTTTCTATTTCTGTTATGAAAGTCTTAAGAGTGCTTGATGTTTCATCTTTAGACACTAAAAAGAAAACCCATGTAAATCTGCTATAGTCATCAGTTATAACAAGACTGTAGGTTCCCGTTTAGATCTCAAACACACACTCGTTTAGAACAAGATACGCACACTACTATCTATATTAATAAGCTACGTATGGAAATAAGTAATAAGCTAATAAGCTAAACTAGAGAAGAGAACTAAGAAGAGAAGAATAAGAATGGTAGGCTTTTCACTTGATCAAACTTTACACGAGCATAGCTTCCGCACAAATACATGAAAAACCCCGACTATAAGAGTGATGCCCTTGCCTTCTATTTATAGGCAACTCGTAGGGCATCCTCAACATGAATGTTTCTAGAAGGTGTGGCCGGTCCATGGGCTACTAATGGACCGGTCACTTAATTACAAACTAAATAGCCCAAGATGCAACATTCTATCGCAATTGATCTAGACTTGAAATATTAATAAAACGTGTTTCTAACAATCTCCCCCTAAGTCTTGATCACGAATGTTGCATGACATCATCTTTGCTTCTTGGGCTTCTGATGTCTTGATAATCTTTGTTCCCTTGTTCTTGTTTAATGATGGTAAGATGTTGTCTTAATCTGCCAATCTCCAGCGTCTTCTCGTCTTCTCCATCATGTTCATATATCTTTGTCTTGTCATTTGCAACATGTTCTTACTTATCAATCTTAAACTTGTGAAAGGTTGATTTGCTTGAACTTTTGACTTTTCAATATCATATTTTTGAACTTGTGATGTTACTGAGTCTTAGAAAGAACATTTCTTCAATGTATGAACATGATGGAGTCTTGATGGTCGAACTCCAGCTCCTCAGCAGCAGCAGCAGCAGCAGCAACAGCACGAACCAACCGGTACTTACAGGCTCAGACTTGAGATCATCAACAGCATAGTGTGAAGATTTTCTCAAATCCTAACCCAGACCGTTCTGAACCGGATTCCCCCGAAAGGGATTACACGGACACACCGAAGTGCACCCACGATTCAGTGAGTCGCTGGAGATCACCCCACGACTGTAGACCGTTTGGAGCATACACTAAGCGTAACCCACAAGGAGTTACCGAAGTGACCTGCTGACAGAGTTGTTTGATGTTGCTCTGGCAGGATTTCCATTCAATCATTGATAATCACAAGTGTGATTTTTCTCATGAATGTTCTCGGCAGATTGCTAAGATCTGCGAAGGACACTTTTCCTAATTTTACAACTGATGCCCATGATGAAGAACACCAGAGTAATTCTAAGTGTACCTAAGAGATCTTTTGATGAATCTCATGGCTCTAGACTCAATAAGTGCACATTTGTTTGGTCATCGGAGGCGTGGAGCAGATTGCCTCCTTTTCAATATCAACAATCTCGTAATGAGATGTCGATAGATTATGAAGGGTTCTCCGTGTGAATGAAACAAATGTCTTTTGAGAGACACTTGAGTGGCTTAGAAGGTTTTTTAGTGCGTCACTGGGTCCATGACGTCTTTGGTCTTCAATACCGGTGATGCTCATCAACCAGTAGATTATGAATTGAACCCGGTGTCTGCCCTAAGGTTGAACAAATGGAGGGCTATTTCTTTTCACCCTTTTCTTTACTTTTCTTTTTAATTCTTCAACCCCTTCTTTCTCCGTACATTCATTTTCTCCTTTTTTATATCATACCTAGGACTTTTCTAGTCTAAGCTATTGGTATTGTCCTTGGGTAGATCCCTCCGGCTCTGGCGGATCATAGGACGGTTTTCCCTAACCTTAGTCACCTTGTAACTCCATGACTATCCTAATGATGCCATTAGACCAAAACCATTGAAAATCTCTCAAAGTGTCGATAATTGTAAAGACATTTTGTTGACACCTTGAGAGTTTGATGATTTTCAGAAATACTCCCCCTTAACATGTGCGCATAAGTCATAAATTTGAAATTTGCACATGCCGGAAAGAGTTGGCACTTTTTGAATTGAATGACTTTCAATGAACCTGATCGTCGCGAGACACGCTTACATCACCAGTTAGACTGGCTTGAAATTATTACCCGTCCAGATCAGATTCAAAGATTATCGCTCGAAATCGGTACATTCTACTCAGACACATCCTTTGCGAGACACGCTTACATCACCAGTTAAACTGGCTTGAAATTATTACCCGTCCAGGACATGTCCTTTCGACTACTGACTTTCCTATTCGTCAATTCGAGGGTCAATTCTGAGTATGAGCACACGAGATTCCAGCAAATGAGACATCATATTTTAATCATTTGTTTCTTCTCCCCCTCAAAAATAGCATACTCATGATGTTTTTGGAAAAACGTTTATGATTAAAATATGCTGTTTTTGAGTTTTAGGGAAGAAGTTTCAAGAACTTTGATACTTCTTTTTGAACAAAGATTATATTTTTCAAATACTCCCCCTGGACGAGGGAATACTTGTCCTTATGAGCAGAATGTTTGAAAAACGTTGTAAAACATTCTAATTTTAATTCTGCTCATAAGTAAGAAGCTTTCGCTCCTTTTTCAGGATTGAGGCACTGAAGCGTACCTCAGGGTCCTTTCTTTGGGGTTCGGGTTGTACACTGTTATGTGTGCACAAACCGTAATGCTTAGGCCAATATGGAAAGAATTAGAATGATGTAATATGATAATAAATTCTTACATCAACCGCCCTTGCCAAAAGTTGTGAAAACTGGGTCTGATCTCTGGAATAGCCTGATGGCGAACGGTGGACGACCCCCAACATAGCTCTCAAGCCTCCTTATCTGATCTCGATGGTATAACCGTTCTTCCATCTTCCGAATGAATTCCTTTACTTGTCGCAGCTCTTTTGAACTCCATCTTCTGGATTTTCCCAACATCGAATCTCGAACTCTATTAGCTAACCCATCACGTACACTCTTGAGAGTATCATCACAGAATTTGTGAATTTCAGTGAATGCCATGAATCGGTGAAAATCAGTTGTGCTCCTGTAGACGAACCCAAAATTTGGACGATGTAGCATGGTGTACTGAGGATCCTTGTTGCTGTTTAGAAGGAACTGAGGTTCAACAAGGTTAAGCTGAGTCTGATAACTTTCAACACCAAGCTGGAGATCTTCGACACGTTCTTTGATGATGGTTCTCCTGATGTAATGACAAAGAGAAGTGCTAAGTGCATATCGAAGCTCATTGGTAAGATGCTGCAGTTTGCCTTGAATCTTCATTAGATACATGTCTTCGATATCACTTAGACTCAAATCAGGAAAATCCGCCTCTGAGAATGTGTAGAGGTTGTTGTCGATTCTCTTTACTGTGATCTCGTCTAGAAATATATAATCGCATTTTCTGGATCCGCTTACGTTGATGACGGCCAAGATTCTGAGATCACTGTAAACTGGTTCTTTTGATTTCTGGAGGGCAAGCTTGTACTTGTACCAGGTTTGTCTTTTAGAGTACCAGTGATGAATCCCCAGCTCTGCATCACGATCATATTTGACGAGCTGTTTAACAAACAGTTTGCTGTTGATAGCTGCCTCTTCAATAGCTGATTGTGTGTAGTGAGCAGCTGGTGTGAAAGTGATAGATGTAGCGTACTTTGTCGTCCCTTGAGCTCCATTCTTTAGAAGTTCCAAGTCTTTGTTGAAGAACATTAGAAAGGGAATTTCCGAATGATGATGTTTTCGAATCACGGGCAGTGGCTTGGTCCAATCAGTGGTGAATGGTTGATGCTTGCCAACTTGCCTGACGATGTCTGGACTAGCCCAGTCAAAGTCACTTGACATTGCCCGTGCAATGTTTTCAAGGTGATATTCGAGTTCTGCTGCGCTATTGGATTTGTTCTTCAGAAGAAGGAAAGCATCATTCTTGATCCGACGAAGTTCCTTTTTGGTCATTTTCTTAATATTGAGAGTTCTTTTAATTTCTTGAGTAACAGCAAAGGTGCTGTCTTCAACTCGTGAAGCTTCGTCGGTCTGAACTTGAGCACTTGCAAGATGATCGAACCATTCATTTCCTTGCACATCCGTATCATTATCCAGCCATGAGACAACCGTTGGTCCGGTAGATGACTTTCTGCTGTGTGAAGGCTTGGACTTGGATGGCTTTGACTTTGGTGACGGTGATGGTGATGGTGAATGAGGTTGATCATCGTGTGGCTGAAAGTCCATATCTTCATTAGTGAATTGGTCATTGTGATGCTCGGTTTCAGTTGGACCAGAGGATTGATGTTTAGGAGGTTGAGGTGCTGGTTTATGTTCAGTTGACTCCTGTATGTGAATCCCTGACCCGCCTTTGTGTTTCTTTTGTGTGGGTTTAGGGTCCTGATCATCCTCATCATCTTCTCGAATTCGTTTACCTTTGTCAGCAGTTTCTTTGCATGATTTCTTGTCAATGTGTGCACGAAGAGCTGTGATCAGATTGATTTCTTCTGGAGAGGGAGAGAGGATAGCAAAAAGTTTGTCGAGAAGTACAAGCTCAATATCTTCAATGGAGAGATCTTGAAGTGGTTTGGTTTGAGAAGAAGAAGAGACGGCTTCTTTGATCTTTGCATCAAGTTGTGAATCAATATGATCATTGATGTTTTGTTGAAGATCAGGAAGAAATTGCTTAACAAATTTCTTTGCCTTGCGGGTCATATGATCTTTGACGTTGAAACCAAGGAATTCATCGATCTGCTTCTTACTTTTCTGCATTTCTTCCATTTGTTGAGACAACTTCTTGACTAAGTCTTCCATTTCAGTCAATTTAGTTGTAGCTTGGTTGTCTCGTTGAGCTTGTGCTCTCTTTACAGCCTTTTTGAGTCTCTTTGCTGCAGGAGATACAACTTCAACTTTTGTAACTTGGACGATCCTTCTCTTGCTCTTTCCTTTGAAAGCCTTACGAATATCTTCAGAAACCGTTGCTTTTGTTTTAGATTTTGGTGATGAAGATCGTGAAGATGATGGAGTGAGAGAGGGAATTGGTTCATCAGATTTAGTACTTGATTCTTTTTGAGGTGAGGGGGGAGGTGTTGGATTCTTCGGTGGTGACCCAGGAGGTGTCTTCGGTGAAGAAGCAGATGAGGGCTGAACTGATGATTGTTCATGCTGCTGTTGTGGTTTATAAACAACCATAGTCAGTGCAGATTTGGCTAAGTCCTTTGGAGGGGAAGGAGGAGGTGTTGGAGTGTCAGAACGAAGGTAGCTATCTGCTTCCAGATTAGCTTGAGCCTCCTCCTTACGTTTTCTTTCTTCCTCCTGTTTAGCCGCTTCTTCAAGATCTTTGGCTGCTTCAGTTGTTTTGTCTCCAAGAATATCTTTTTCTTCTTCTAAGTTCCATTCGTCATTATCATCATTGCGTATTTGCTCTTCTGGATTGTCATCAAACATAGAATCTGAAATATCCTTGTCAGATAAAACAATGTTGCTGTCCTGATCTTTTTCTTGTTCCTCCTGAGTTGATGCTCCCAAGTCGGGTTGATTAACCGAACTTGTTTGCTGTGAAGATACCTTTGTTGATTCAGCTCCAGACCCTCCGGGTTGATTAACCGGATCGTCTTGGGTCGAAGCTGGTTTAGGAATATTTTGTGATCCTCCAACCCCATGTGTTCTTTCATACTCTCTCTGTTGTTCCAATACTTTCTTTGCTCTACGCTCTTCATCTGCTCTTAATGTTTTGAGACTTTGTTTTTGTGCATTCTCCTTAGAGATCTGATTGTGAAGTTCAGCTTCTTCTTCAGTCATAAAAACATGTTCTTCTTCAGATTCAGTTGATTCGGAGTTAGATTCTGTATCTTCATCAATGATTCTGTATGGTTCTGGTTTTGGCTGTGGTTTGCTGGGTACTTTCCTCTTGATGAATGGTGATCTTGGATGTTTACCTTTAGGTTTAGAGATACTTGAGGCACTTCCTGCCTTAGTCTTACCTTTTGAACGAGTCTTAGAAGACTTAGGTTCTTCAACCATCTTGGCAAGACCTACACGACGTTCACGGTATGCTAGATCATAATCATGATAAGCTTTTGTTTCTCTAACCTCTTCTGGCATCAAAAATTCTGGCAACCTTGAACCTTGCTTTCGTGTACTCTCCTTCGGAAAATAAACTTTGCCCAATGTTTTATCCATGCTATATTCATGAACTTCTTGATCTGTAGGACATTTATCAATGTCTTCATGTTGATCAAGTAAGTAGCTGATAAGAACTTTGGTGAATCGAACAAATGGGATTTTCTTGAAAATTTTACGCTGTAAGTACATTATATCATCCCAAATAAGAGCAGCAAAGTCAATAGGTTCTTCATTTAGAAATCCCCATAAGACTTGAAGATGAGCCAGTCTTGGATGCTCGAACCCACTATCTCTTCCAGATATTGAATGTGTTACGATGAAGAAGATAGTCCTCCAGGGTTGAGGAATGTATCTGGCATTAACCTTGGAGATTGTGGTTAATGGTGTGTCAGGCTGAACATCATAACCAATATCCTCCAGGAATTGCATGACCTCTGACTCTGAAGGTGTTGGGTGGAATCGGGCAGCAACTTCAGGTGCCTCTGGAAGTTTCAAGGCTTTTCTGAGAGTAGCAGGTGTAACTCTGATTTGCTTCCGATCCAGTGTGCAAGTAAAGTACTTGTCATCATTGCTCTTAGTGAAGGTATCCCAGAATTGATGAATATATAGCTCTGGAATAGTGTCTGAGCTGTCAAGAATATCCCTGCATTTGTGAGCTTTGAGGATCTCTATAGCAATCTGACAACTTGGATCAGAACATTTGATCTTGTCCAATTCTACCCTTGAATTGTTCTTCCCTATTTCCAGAGTATATCCACGAGGAAAGACTTCTTCTTTGGTAAGAGCAGGAAGTGGTTGTTGTTGTTGGGAAGATGCCATTGATGTGTATCTGAATCAATCAATCATATACAAGTATACAGAATGCATGTTTGTTAGAAAAATTGTTAGTTTAAAGAACAACACATGGCACCCTATTGTATTTATGATTAGTTGATACATGCTTGATCAAAGAATTTATCAAGAATTAGCCAAATTCAATAAAATTTGATAAATTTCAATAAGTATATAAAAGTATACCTAAGGAAATTGATTAAATTCTACATCAGATCACAACTGCGATAATCAAAGACAACTGCGATAATTATAACAAATGCGATAACTATAACAACTGCGATAAATATCCAATCAAGATAACAAATCCAACTGCGATATTTATCCAACTGCGATAATCATCCCATCTGCGATAATCATCCCAACTGCGATAAACATCCCAACTGCGATAATTATCCAACTGCGATAATCATTCAACTGCGATAATTATATCAATCAAGATAATCAAGCCAATCAAGATAAAAATCTCAACTGCGATAATTATCTTAACTGCGATAACTATCACAACTGTGATAACTATCACAACTGCGATAATTTTGGCCAACTTCGATAAACTCTAATACAAGAGTTATCGAACACTTTTCTCAACTGCGATAGATTTGTAACGATGAACAAACACTCAAATTCTTTATCGTGATTCATTATTACTTATGTTATATGTCCACAGATATTCACAATCAACTTAGATGACTATTTTAATCATTTGGACTAAGTTATAACATAAACGAACCACAAATAATCAAGAATCAAATCTGCTTGTGTTCTTGTTCTTCTTAAACCCTAAAACCTAATTAAATCACTTGAAGTGTTTCTGGGTATGATTCAAGCATGGAAACTTTCAATTAAACATCAAACAACAACTTTTCAGTAACCACATTACACAATAACGCATGTACAAGGTTTTCCCCAAATCGTTGCTTAAACCCTAAAGTTCAATTCGATTAATTTGTGGTTTCTGGGTATGATTTAGCATACAATATAGGTTCCCTAACATTATAAAAGTGTTATCATGCAATCTTTTTCAACTCAAAACCTCTTTATCAAAATCCCTAATCTTAACGCAAACCCTAGAACTAACTTTCTCGATTTTGACTTTTCTAGCCGTTGGATCATGAAACTGTTCAAAACCATGTTTTATAATAACAATATAAGCACAAGAACACTCACAAAAATAAAAAATCTTGTTCGGATTAGCAGAATCAATGTGGTCCGTTGATGATGGTGGGTGGGTAGTATTAACTCCGGTTGGTGAATATTGGCAGAGAAGTAAATGCGATGTTTAATTTACCAACTTAAATATCTACCATCCATTTTTGCAATTTTTGCGCATATAGTCCCTAAACCTTAGAAACTTAGAATTTCTAGTCCTAAATCATCATCAACATAATCACAAAGTCTCATTTAAGACATTTAAGGCACACAATTTACTATTTTAATATCTTATCACCAAAAACTTGTGAAACAACTATTTTTGAAAAATATGCAAGTACAATTTTTAATATTTTGGAAAAAATCATGTCTCCCCCTCAACACGTGTTCAAAATTTTTAAAAAATGAACAGAGTGTTGGAGAAGGAATTGTACTTGCACTTTTTTTTTTTTTTTTTTTTTTTTTTTTTTTTTTTTTTTTTTAAATATATATTTACAAGATAGTTTTTTTTTTTTTTTTTTTTTTTTTTTAAATATATATTTACAAGATAGTTTTTTTTTTTTTTTTACAAGATAGTTTTTGGATGTTTGACTCAAGTATTAGTTGTTGAGAAAATTTGACAATTCCTGAGGAGTCAAACATCGCATTCCAATTTGGTGAACCAATTTCACAAAACGTTCATGAGGTAAAGCCTTCGTGAAAAGATCCGCCAATTGGTGTTCCGTTCCCACAAAATACAGCTCAACGGTACCCTGCTCCACATGCTCCTTGATGAAGTGATATCTGAGAGCGATGTGTTTGGACTTGGAATGTTGGACTGTGTTGCATGAGATAGCTATGGCACTCTTGGAGTCGCAGTACATCGGTATTTTGTTGAATATGTAACCATAGTCCATCAGTTGTGATCGCATCCAAATGATTTGAGCACAACATGCAGACATAGCTACATATTCTGATTCTGTTGATGATAGAGAGGTACAATCTTGCTTCTTTGACTGCCAGGACACCAGCTTGTCACCGAGGAATTGAACACCACCAGATGTGCTCTTCCTTGTATCAATACATCCCGCATGATCCGCATCTGAAAAAGCAGTTAGTGCAAAACCAGAATCCTTTGGATACCAGATCCCCAAATTAATGGTTCCCTTGATGTATCTAAGGATTCTTTTAACAGCAGATAAATGTCTTTCTGTTGGGTTAGATTGATAACGTGAACACAGGTATGTGGCAAATACAACATCCGGTCTGCTAGCGGTGAGATACATAAGAGACCCAATTATACTACGATAATTTGTAGGATCAGTGGGTTTCCCATGTAAATCAGCATCTAGCTTCGGGGATGAGGAGGCCATTGGGGTGTTATAGGTGTCACTAGTTGTCATGCCATGCTTCTTTAATATCTCTTGTGCATATTTAGACTGACTCAAGAATATACCACGAGGTGACTGGTGAACTTGTAATCCTAGAAAAAAGTTTAATTCACCGATCATGGACATCTCAAAGTTTTGTTTCATTAGTTTTGCAAAAGCGTTTGAGTACTTTTTATGGGTAGACCCAAAAATGATGTCATCCACATAAATTTGTACGATGAGAATGTCCTCCCCGTGTTTTTGTATAAACAGAGTCGGGTCCACAGATCCTTTAGTAAAATGATTAGCAAGCAAGAATGCAGCAAGTTTATCGTACCATGCCCTCGGGGCTTGTTTAAGGCCGTAGAGAGCTTTCTTAAGCCTGTAAACATGTTGTGGATGTTCTGGATCAACGAAGCCTTCTGGTTGTGAAACATACACCTCTTCACGAAGTTGTCCGTTCAAAAATGCAGTCTTCACGTCCATTTGATAAACTGTGATGTTCTTATGAGCCGCGTATGCCAGAAACATTCTCACTGCCTCTAGCCTAGCCACTGGTGCAAAGGATTCCGCGAAGTCAATTCCCTCTTCTTGGCTATACCCTTTAGCAACTAACCGAGACTTGTTCCGAATAACCGTTCCTTCTGCATCCAGCTTATTTTTCCAAATCCATTTTAATCCCACAACATAAACTCCATCTGGTCTTTCAACGAGTTCCCAAACTTCTAATCTCTTGAACTGATCCAACTCTTCTTGCATTGATTCAATCCAATTGTCGTAAGTCAAGGCCTCTTTGATATTTTTCGGTTCAGATTGACAAACAGTGAGAGCATAAATGCATGTTTCACCATCTGTGTGGAGTTTCTGTCGGGTCATTACGGGTTTATCTGGATTGCCAATCACATTTACTAATGGATGATCCCTTGTCCATTTATGAGTTGATGGGTAGTGTTGAACGTTGTGATGATGATATGACGGGTCCATGTTGCTCGATGATGATTCTTCAGAATCTGGAACAGTTGGTGGTGGAGCAAATGGATTAAAGAAGGCGTTCCCGTCATATCCTGTTGGTGGTGGAACATTGTTAGAAATGGGGGATGAATCTTCAACTGCTGGTTGAGGTGTTTTCTCCATTGATGATGATGAGTCAGGTTGTGGTGCATCATCAACAACTACTGTAGATGTAGATGCTGATGGATCAGGTGCTTGATACGGAAGTTGTTGAGCAGCGGAATTGGTGGAAGCATCTGATGCACTAGTTACATGAACGTCATCAAACATTGGTGCAAACAAATCTTCCAGATCCTTCCTGTTGAAAGGTAGGGGTGCAGATGAAGATTCAGGAAAGTTCAGACGGTTGTGTGCGGGTTCTAAGCGGTCTTGCTCAGAAGCCATTTCGGTGAGTTCATCAAAATTAGCGTGTATGGTCTCTTGAATATCTCCAGTCCGACGATTCCAAATACGATATCCCTTGGAGTTCTCACAGTATCCAACAAAGATCCCAATATCTGCTTTAGCCTTATGTTTACCAAGATCATCCTTATCATTCTTCGGATAACACAAAGCTCCAAAGACGTGAAAATGGTGGATGTTTGGTTTTCTCCCTTGTATAATCTCATATGGTGTTTTGGTGTGTCTTTTGGTGATCATTGCACGGTTCTGAGTATAACAGGCAGTGTTGACAGCTTCAGCCCAAAGATAATCTGGTAATTGGGCATTGATCAGCATAGTTCGAGCTGCTTCCACGAGCGTCCGGTTTCGTCTCTCAACTACACCATTTTGTTCCGGAGTGCGAGCTATGGAAGTCTGATGAACAATCCCATGTTTCTCTGTGAAATCCCGAATGATTTGATTCTTAAATTCAGTCCCGTTATCTGTTCTGATGATTCGGACGGTGTTACGGACTTGAACTTGAATCTTGGTGAGAAACGTGATGAGGATAGAAGGAACTTGATCTTTAGTCCGAAGAAAATAGACCCAAGTCCATCTGGAGTAATCATCTACTATTACCAGAATATACTTCTTCCCATTAATACTCTGAACGCGCATCGGACCACACAAATCCATATGGAGCAGTTGTAGGACATGGTCTGTGCTGTGTTCTGTTTTGGGAGGAAAATGGGCACGATGACTTTTCCCTTGTTCACAAGCAGAACACAAGTGATCCTTGGCATATCTGAATTTTGGTAGACCGTCAACTAATTTCTTCTTGGCAAGATCAGTCATGGTTTTAAAATTGAGATGAGACAATCTTTTGTGCCATAACCAAGCTTTTGTGGGATGAGCCTTGGAGAGTAAACAAATAGGAGAAGAAGCTGTCATGCCGTCAAAGGAGATAGAATACAGACTTGTTCCGCGTTTCCCTTTCATAAGGTCGTTCCCTTGAAGATCACGAATAAAGCATGTTTTCTCCCTGAATGCTACTTCCAAGTCTCCATCGCAGAATTGTCCCACGGAGAACAAATTATGACCGAGACCTTCAACATAATACACACGACTGATTTCGATGTTCCCATTAATATAATCCCCATAGCCCATAATTGCAGCGAAGTGATCATTCCCAAATCTGACCGTTCCAATAAACTTTGCAATAAAGTTCTGAAGAAGTTTGAGATTGCCGGTCATATGTCGGGAGCACCCGCTATCAACAATCCAAAGGACGATTTGAATCACCTGCATCACAAACATCGGAAACAGGTGGAGAATTGATAACGGTTGGATCCGCTGGGTTAGTTACACAAGATGTTAGTACTTTAGGTAACCATTTGAAATCAAAAGTATTCTGTAACCAGCGTTGCCAGGTCCAACTAGTCTCTGCCTTTTTCCTAAGGTATGCACTAGGTGACTTTTTGGTCTTGGATTGGGGCTTTTCTATTTTCTCCTCAGAAACATCTAGTGGGGGCATTCCTAAAATGGATTTCTTAATGGTTTTAAGCCTAGAGGAAGCGCCACTAGTTCGTTTCTTTCTCTTAGTCAGCAAAGTTTTAGCAACACATTTTGTATGATTACCAGATAGTATGCTATGACGACAAAAGACACAAGTAGCATCAACCAAAGCATCTTCATTAATATGCAAAGAGTTATCATCTGTTACATCATTCCTAGAACTAGACTCAGGTAAGTGCAATTCTAGTGATGTTACATTTGTTTTATTCAAACTACTTTCTTGGACTTCTTCAGACTTAGATACTTCCTTCTTAGATTTCTTGACTCTATTCTTCCTTTGTTTCTTGTGAGTCTTGGAGTGGTTGATCTTAGAGGTGGTTTCTAGTCCTGTGGAATCACAAGTAGCTGAATCAGTGGTTGTGTCAGATGCTTGGGTAAGTTCTTTGTCCACTACATACATTCCTGGAGCAATCTTATGACTGTTTGTTTTGCTTTTGTCTAAAACTCTGATCTTCTTCTTCAAATCAATAATGATGTGTTGGAACTCTTGATTTTGTGAATCTAATTTCCTGTTTAGGTAGACTGTGTCATTTCTGTTTTGAATAACTTCATCCAGGTCTTTTTCATTTTTAAACAGTTTAACTTTTAAGAAAGCCTTTGTTTCTTTGTTTTCTTCATGACTGTTTTGAAATGATAGAGATCCCATGAGATTTTGAAATTTGAGTTCAAATTCAAGACTTTGTTTTTGACACCAGTCCAACCGTTTTTGAAGATTAAAAACTTTGTTTTCCACATCACCATTGATTTGTCGAAGAGTCTCATTCTCATGTATCAGATTATCAATCTCCATATGCAACATCTTAATATCCACAGCATGATCATTCATAATTAAAGCATTACCAGATTCATAGAGCGAATTCATAATCACAGAGACTACGTCATAACACAAGACTTTTTCCAAGAGTCGATCATTTTCGTTTGCTAAAAATTTCTTTTGAAGTTTTTGACGTTGAACCTTGTCATCTTTAGCTTTGAAAATGGATTTCATAGATGCTAATTCTGTATGTAACTCCTCTTCCCATCTTGTTGCACCCTTTTTCAGATTTCTGACATGAGGAAGAATTTTCTTTTGAAGAATCTCCTTCTTTTCTTTCTGAACAGGAGAAAGAAAAGACGAGATAGGAATTTGAGAACTGAACTCAATTTCACTCTCCAAACGAGAAATGTCATCCATAAATGTCTGAAAATATCGAAGAACCCGACATTCTTTAGGCATTTGTGGATCAACAAGATCCTCTGTCAAACAATCTTTAAATTGTACACCAGTCGTAGGATCAGAAGTTATAGACGAGGGAGCACTTATGTTTGTGTATTTTAACGTTTGTTCTGGATGATCCTTAGGAGGAACAAATGATTTGCTCAAATGAGGTCGTGCATTATAATCGTAATGTACGTTTGAAAACTTTGTTTGTAACTTTGATCGACCCTCAATCTTGTTTTCAAGAAAATCAGTTTCTTCATCAACAGAATACATAACAACACGTTGAAAGGAATCATCTAACAGAAATGTTGCATTGTACAACTTAGGATTTTCTTTGAGTGCTTTGTGTAAATTGCGGGGTGTGTCACTGCCAAGTGCAAAACTTACTCCTTTAGGACTTGGTTTTACAACATTCTTTTGAATTTGCGTTACAGAATTACCCGTTTTATACACAACATTTTGAAAGTCTTTGAGTTTGGTTTCCAAATCCAGAATTTGATCAAGATAGGAGTCAACACATTTCCGATTGGCTTTCTTTTCTTCAAGAAGATCCTTCTGAGATGCCGAAAGCTCAGATTGAGTTTTCAACAATTCAGAATGTAAAGTCTCAATTTGAATTTTAAACTCCAATTGATCCTTTTCTTTCTGAGAGAAAAGTTCAGCTTTGGCAATGGTTAGCTCACGAACTTGACTTTCTAAATTTTGAACTTTTACGTACTCTTGTTGGAAAGCCTTTTCAAAACTTTTTTCACGTTTATCTTGTTTAAGATATCCAGAAAGTTGTAGTTTATAGCACTCATTATCCTTTGTTAACACTGCAATTTTCTCTTTGAGTTTCTGATTGATGTCATTGCATTTTTCTATTTGTGACTGGGTGGTCAATAACAAGGCCTGTAATTCCGAATCTTGATCATTCAAAGGATCTTTTTGTTCAATATGATCACAATTAGCATCATCGATGAGATCATCAAAGGAAACAACTGTTTTATCATCATCAAATGATACAACCGTGTTATCTTGATCATCGGATGATGATGATAATGACTCATTTTGAACAAAAGTTTCGTTTGTAGATGAAGATGCAGATGGTGAAGCAATTTCATGAATAAGACATATGGGATCAGGTACCTGAGAAAGACCATCGGTATCATAAACCGGGCCTGACTCGGACATATTCATCTCTTGCATGTTAGCCATAAGCATGACTGCTGCATTTGCCTCAAGGTCTTCCATCTCATCATCTGATTCCACATTTGCCATAAAACTTTGATCATTCTGAGTCATCATTCCAGCTGCCCTTTCATCTTTGAGTGCCATCATAAGAGCCTCTTTGTGATACTGACTGCCCATTGTTCTCGGCTTCGGACAAGTATTAGCCATATGACCGTTCCCCCCACAATTGTAGCATGTGATAGATGTATTAGCAATGCCTTTCTGACCATTCCCAACATTTGAATTTTCTCTCTGAACATTCCCCATACTGTTTCTGTTTGCCCCTGCAGTATTGTACCTATTACCTCCTGACTGAACCCTTTGATTACCATATCCACGATTTCCCGAACCATATCGACCTGAAGACCTATTCTGAACTTCAACTCTGCCATCATGAACAACTGCCTGATTCCTGGTATTTGAAGATGAACGAAGACGGTTGTTGGATTTTGTGAATCTGCCAAATGCGTTAGCAATTAATCCAAATGCTTCATTAAGTGAATTGAAAGCATCCTCTTCTTCATCATGATCTGCATTTGAGTACAGCATTGAATCGGTGTTGTTGTATGGAACCAGCTGATTATCAGAGTATTGTTGTGGTGCTTCATAAGGAATGATTTGATTATGAGGTTGGGGTGGAATGGTTGGTTGAAAAGATGAGTTGCCAAATTCCTGTTGTGGTAAAGAGAAGTTAGATTGAGCAACGAGAGCAAGTGAATTTGGTGTTGGTGCTGGTGTGAAGCCTCCTCGTGCTGCAATTTCTTTATCCACTTCTGATTGATGTTGTCTGAGATAATCATACATGAGTCCGTATTTGACATCACCAATTTTCTTTGTTTGCCTCACAAAGGTTGCATATTTTTGCCATTCAGGACCAAGGCATCCAAGGAATTTGGAATTGATAGCAATTTTTGGTAACTTGATATCATGACGATCAAGATCGTTGATAATGTTGGTGAAACGGTGGTAGTAAGATTCAATGGTCTCCCCTGGTTCCATGATGAAGTGTGTGTACTCCATATATAATTTGGACTCAAGGTCTTCTTGGTTTAACTCTGTTCCTTCCATGAGAAGATGAACATGTTCCCACATATCTTTGGCTGTCTTTTGAGCATCAATACTTCGGTAGATAGGATTAGGAATTCCTTGAAGTATGAAAGACATAGCCAATTGGTTTGCCTCTTGCTGTAATGTTTGCTCAGTTGTGTAGTTGGCAACCGGAATGGGTGTGGATGTTTCTTCTCTCTCTGGAGTTGCTGAAACTACAGTAGCTGGAATGGGATAGGGTCCTTCTTCAATGACCTTCTTGAGATACTGACCATGGGGTTTTTTTCAGTTCAACGAATCTGAGGAATCTACTAGCCCACTGCACGTAGTTACCCGGAGTTAGCATTGGTGGAGTTTCTTGACTTCCAGCTTCATGACGTGATTGCTGACTACTAATTGCTTCAGACATCTTGTTAAACCAATGAGGTTCTTTGAAGTAGGATGAATAGTTCTGCAGTTGTTGATTCTGTTGCATGATTTGTTGTGGGGATACTTGTGGTGGAGAGAGAAATTGATGCTGTTGTACGAATGCTTGTTGTTGTTGATACTGAGGATGGAATTGTTGTTGTTGAGGATGTTGCTGTAGCTGATAGTAGTAATTGAAGTGAGGTGGTTGAGACATATCTGGATCTTGAAGATAATTAAGATATGTGTTGATGAGTTATGGAAAGTTGATTTTGAAAAATCCAAAAGATTTTGTTCAAATGCGATAGGTACTGTTCACCAAATGCGATAGGTCAATTCACCAAATGTGATAACCTAGTACACCAAATGCGATGAATTGAGTTCACCAAGTGCGATAATATCAGTTGACCAAGTGCGATAAGGACAATTCACCAAATGCGATAAGCTTCAATAGCGATAACGAAAATAGAAAATGCGATAAAAACTATGAAGTGCGATAAACAATTACAATTTGAAAAATTATCTTATAGAGTGATAAAATATCAACTGCGATAAGATAAGAAATCAAACTGCGATAATTTATAGCAACTGCGATAATTGTATCACAAGTCCAATTTCGATAAATTCTCAATCTCTAATACAAGAGAAGAGAAGCAACCAAGTCGAAGTATGTAATCTTTCTAATACAAGAAAGTACAATACTGAGTCTCAAATGCGATAATCGAAGATCTCCCAAATGCGATGAAACCCTAATCTATCTTGATTGCCAAATGCGATAGAACCCTTAGTTAACTTGCAACTGCGATGAAACCCTAATCTTTCTTGATTGCCAACTGCGATAAAACCCCTTTTTGTCGAAGTTCACTCAGAAACCAAAGTAGCACTTTTCATCAACTTTTTCCAATCGCTAATAATACGGATTACACTAAATCATTCAAATAACCAAAAATCACTATTGTTTTTGACGTTAAACGATTAGTAACCAATAGTTTTAACGAAGATTAAGCTTGTTTAACGATTAGATAATGAAAGTGGACGAAGATTTGTGAAAGTTTTAACGACTCAAAGTGATTTATCAACACAAATAAGAGTTATAACGTAAAGATTTGAACTAAAACCTTACTAGATCTTAAAAAACCAACGTAATCACTAATACTAACGACTCAAACACACTATCCTAATAATCCCTTGGCGTATGATACCACTTGTAGGTTCCCGTTTAGATCTCAAACACACACTCGTTTAGAACAAGATACGCACACTACTATCTATATTAATAAGCTACGTATGGAAATAAGTAATAAGCTAATAAGCTAAACTAGAGAAGAGAACTAAGAAGAGAAGAATAAGAATGGTAGGCTTTTCACTTGATCAAACTTTACACGAGCATAGCTTCCGCACAAATACATGAAAAACCCCGACTATAAGAGTGATGCCCTTGCCTTCTATTTATAGGCAACTCGTAGGGCATCCTCAACATGAATGTTTCTAGAAGGTGTGGCCGGTCCATGGGCTACTAATGGACCGGTCACTTAATTACAAACTAAATAGCCCAAGATGCAACATTCTATCACAATTGATCTAGACTTGAAATATTAATAAAACGTGTTTCTAACAAAGACAATATTTCTTATGTTGCATACTCCTTACTGAAACACGTCCAAATAAGTCCATATGTAGCATAAACAAAGACTGATTGATAGAGTTAAAAATCTTGGGCTTACAAGTGGCTTTGTGTTGTTTGCCTTTTAGACAAGCAATGCATGTTTGATCATTTTCAAATCTTTTGTGAGGTAAACCTCTTACCAAGCCATTCTTAACAATTTTATTTATGGTTTTGAAATTAATATGACCAAGCCTTCTATGCCATAACATTGATTCATCCAATGTGGCTTTTGCAACAAGACAAGTTAAATCCTTTTTAGGAATAATGTTCTTCATATCAACACTATACATATTGGCCTTTCTAGGAATTCTAAGAAGCACTTGACTTTCATCAGGCATCTTAAAATCCTTAGATAGAACAAGACATTCAGTTTCAGTAAAGAGAACATTGTTCTTTTTGTCACACATTTGTGAGACACTAAAAAGATTATACTTTAGCTCTTGTACATAGTACACATCTTCAAAATCTAAATTTCCAGTTTTGATTGTACCTTTACCAGAAATTTTACCACGAAAACCACCTCCAAAGGTAACATATCCTCCATTGAAAGATTGAAAATCTAAAAGATAAGACATGTTGCCTGTCATGTGCCTTGAACATCCACTATCTGAGTATCCTTGATCTTCTTGTTTATCAGTTGAATGTTCCTGCACACAAATAAGAGTGTTAGTTTTCTTTGGGGATCCAAGCCATTACTGACTTGGATCTGCCTCTTGCATCAATGTAATTTAATCTTTTAAGGACAGTTGATGCAACATTGGATTTAAGAATCCAACATGCTGAGGCCTTAACAGCATTTGCCCTATTTCCCTTAGCAGCAGAGTGAACCACATGCTTATCAGCAGAGTCTGCTAACTTTGTAGTTGAACTCTTTGGTCTCCAAATGAGTTTGTGGACCACTGCCTTTGTTTGAATGGGCCTTAGAACAGTTGTAGATGCATGTTTGAAAGTTGTTTTTGCATCCTTAGCTGTTGATTTTGGGTTAACAGTCATCAAAGGTCTAACAGTACCTTTTGTTCTACCCGTACCTTTTATTTGTACTGGCAGTACCTTTTTGTCTGTATTAGCAGGACCTTTTTGTTTATCAGGACCTTTTGGTCCAGACTTGTTTGAGACTGTTCTGGGTTTTGTTTTATGAGTGTTAGAGTGAAAGTGAGTGTGAGGAGTTTGCCTTTTGTAGTTCACCCTATTGTTTTCATACCCAGTTACCCATTGGTTGCAGAAAGCTGCAAGATGGTCAAAACTACCACATGTGTAACAAGCTTTGTTGTAAAAATCAAAATCATTACCTAGTTGGTGAGACTTGAGGTCATTCCAATTCATTTGGTTACCTCTGGGCTTGTTGGTGGTTCTATATTGTTCACAATATCTAACTGGTTGCCTAACATTTTTAACATTGTTCTTAGCCCTGTTAGTGTTGTGATTGACTATCTTAGGAACACTTGTTCCTACTTTCTTAACCAATACAGGTTTAGACATAACCTGTTCATTATCATCATTACTATTAGTTGTACTATCCTTAACAACTATAGCATCTCCTTTCTTAACAAAGGACACCTTGTCCTGATAAGATAAAGTTTTATCTAAACTTTTACTTACCTTTTCTATCTTAGGACTCTTAGTGGCCTTAGAACCATATTCCATGATTGGTTCTTGAAACTCAGCTAATCCTGTGTGTGCTAAATCAATACCTGGAGGTGAATGAACACCTCTGTATGGTGGAGGAACAGACTTAAATCCAACACCAGAATTAACCTTATCAATTACTTGAGCTTCCCAAAGCTTATTGAATCCATCTGAGGCATGAGCCAAAACATCCACAGATACCTTAACATTTTCTCTTTCATTTTTGTGTTTAGCTAATGAATCATTCAACTCAACAATACACTCATCTCTGATCTTAATGTCATTTTTTAGTATATTGATGTCATTAGTAAAATTAGATTCATTACTTTTAAAATGTAAGACTTGTTTTTCTACAACACCTAGACCTCTTTTGTGATTAACTAAATTAAAAAGAGCATCAATTAGCTCTTCTCTATGAGCATCAAATCTCTTACTAAGGTCTTCATAAGCTTTAAGATTAGGACATGATTCAGTACAATTTTGAATAGAATTTACCTCTGAATCAGAAAAGGCCATTAGAGCAAATTCATTGGCCACAAGAGCAGCATTTGGTGGTGCTTCCTCTTCAATAGCCATAGAGTTCCAATCATAACCAATACCATCAATAGCCAACATAGCTTTTGGCTCTTCAACAGTAACTTCCTTTTTCCTATCTTGCTTATACCATGTGTTTCTATTTTCCTGCTTCCTTGGGCTTCTACACTCCTTAGCAAAGTGTCTCATCCTATGACTGTTGAAACATTTCACTTTCTTCTTGTCAAACCCAGCAGTGTCATTACCATTTAAGGTAATTTGCTTCTTAGTTCTCTGCCAATGCTTCTTGGCCCTCATGCTAAGCAAAGCAACCTGCCATTTGATGTCCATCTCTTCCAAATCATCACCATCAACCTGCTCGAGGTCTTCATGTTTTAGAGAAGAACCACTAGATTGACTAGACATGAATACATAGAATGCTGGATCACCAAGTCCTGCAACAGTCTTTTTTGAACTAGTAGAAGGACCACTATAAGTAGCATTAGAAACACCTTCAACTTTTTCTACCTTTTCAGACTTACCAATACTAGGAGATGACAAAAGTGCCACGTTCCCAGATCTAGTACCATAAGTTCCAGACTTTCTAAGACTTTGTTTAACAATTTTGAAGTTGTTGTACAAATCATTGAGCTTCATTGTTTCAATGTATGGCTTGTTCATCCAGACAATAACATGAGTATGGAACTCATCAGGTAGACTTCTCAAAAACTTCATGTTGAGATCTTCCTTCTCTGTCTCAACACCCAACACAGCCAACTGACTGACAAGCTTGTGTAACCTTGAGAATAGCTTATCAAGAGACTCATTACTAAAAGCAGTAAAGTTTTCAAATTGTTGCTTTAGTAATGTCTTCTGTGTCTTTTTGGTAGTTTCATTACCACCAAAATATGCACAAATCTCTTCAAAAAGAGTTTTTGCATCAAGGTACTTGTTAAAAGATAACATCTGTTCACTAGGAATGGTCATAAGCAACAAATTTCTTGCTTTCTGATCATTTCTCTTAAGTATCTTTTCTTCATTTGAAACTGGTCCAGTATTTCTTTTCCTAAGAGTTTTACCTTCTAGGACAACATCTGAATAGCTTGGTGAAAAAGAATCACCATATATAATGATATCCCAAAGAGTGTAATCTTGGACCATGAAATATTGCTCAATTCTCATCCTCCATAACTCAAACTCATTTGGTTTGATCATGGGCAACTTTGCAGCAACATTTGTTTGAGCATCATGTGCATCCATTTCTGTTTCTTCTAATTCAATTATATCAGCCTGTCGCTCTGATACCAACTGAGAGGATTCGATACACGGTTAAGGTGGTTAAACCTTGTATACTTTGTGTGTAATGATATATTGAGTTTATATGATTAAGTACGCGGAATTTACTTAATCACACTTAGAAGGTTATGTATGTTATGGAAATGGAAGAATTATGTTTGTTACTTAACAATGAACAAAGAAAGTTTATCACCAAACAATTCAATATTATTCAAAATAATACGAGTGATCTTGAATTTATCACTAGGGTTACAAAGACCTTGAATCTTATGTTTCTAGATTTGTGATATATGTTTTTGTTTGTTCTATGTCTTAACAGATATGAGTTTGTATATTCACACACATAATCACTAGTCTAAGATCTCTTTTATAGTCCAAGAGATCTCTTACAATATTGCTTTATGTCTAATCAACACTTGTCTTACAAAAGATCAAGTCGAGCTAGCGTATGGAAGATTATATCTCTCAAGTTGTTCAAATGAATTAATGAAAGCACATGCATCAACTTGTTGACTGAGAACATATCTAGATATTATTTTTGCATAAGAGTGACTCATACAAATAATATCTTCTTCGATCTTATCCTTGTAGCAGCTCTATGACTCACTGATCAGCAGTACCATTTTCTACTAGCAGTACCTTCTACTTGAACTAGCAGTACCTTCTTGTTCTAGCAGTACCTTGATCATGAACTAGCAGTACCTTCTTCTTAAAGTATTTTCCGATACTCTAACTTCAGAATATTTAATTCCCAACAATAGACATACTGTCAAACCTGAAAACATAAGAAATAGCTTATTTACAGTCTGCATTAAAACAAATTTCAAATGATGTGTGGCGTTATAAAGCCTGAAACAGAAGCACGCATAGACACATGTTTCAACTTTCAACCACTTCAATTAGACCGCATATCTCATACGTATATATTTCCACAATACCTGTATTTAGAGACAATATAGTTCCATGGAAAATAATTCATAATAAAATTTGATAAAATAAGTAACAATCAGATTTCGATGAGTGAAAATTCCACTCATATTATTCGAATGCATGTACTATACGTCTATACCGAATATCAAACAACATAATGTAATATATGCTTTTGTTAAAAACAAACAAGAAGAAGAAGAAAGGAATTATAAAACTCACCAAACCGTGTTCCTGTGGTCGCTTGGATATCAGTAACTATCCTATATAGTTTGCAAAGAATAAAATGTTAGTAGAAAAAGCAGAAGATTTCACCAATCTGAAATAACATAAAATATGCATGAGATAAAAACTTGTACGAATAAATTATTAATATTCATCTACAACATAGCTTGCAATAAGCATACTACAGATCAGTCAATGCATAACATATATCTACTAAGACGTATCTCGATGTGGATTTAGAACACAAATCATTGGTGCCTTTATGGAACCCGATCCTTCCCCGCCATCGCCACCTCCACCTTTAGCTGAGCTACACCACCTTTTCCACCACCACCACCTTTGATTCCACCTCCACCTGCATGATATTTATAGAGGAAGTTTTACAATTGACAATAAATGAGATCATTATTAAGAGTCATCCAAAAGTTCTAATAACTCTGTGTTTCTTTGTATACCTCCTATTAAAGATCACAATGTAACTACATGTCTCTTTGTATACATCCGATTAATGAGACCTCGGTTGTAATAATTCATATAGTCTACATGTAGCTTAAACTACCTTGTACCGTACATGCCTTTGTGCACAATCACTCTTGCACATTAAATTTTGCTATTGAATCTTTATATATAATAGATTCACTTTGATGTTTATCACTTAAAAGGTATAAAATGATGAAGAGGCAGAGGTAGAGGATGAGACACGAGGAGGAAGAGTGGGCACGTGCCCTTTAGCAGAAAAAATTGTAGTGTACATTTTATAAATTGGTTATTTTTGTAATTTGCCTACTAACGAACAAACTTGTAATGTAGTTTTTAAAAATTATCAAAGTTTGTCCCATCGACTATAACTTTCTGGTTTCGCCTTTGTAGAGGTCTAAAAACTTATAAATTATAATGAACATTTATTTCAAGCTTGTGTACTATGAAGAGGTCTAAAATACTAATTTTTTTTTCATAATTTAAAGCATTTTAATTATGTGAGATGTATATAAACCTTAATTGATGACTTAAGTTCTATATAAAACAACAATGTGTAAACAAATATTTGACATAAGGGGTGTTGTGTTAGCTTATTTACTAGGTTTATTAGATTATGTAAATATAAAAAAGCTTCTTAATAAGCCTACTTTTTCCGGCTCTTGAGCTTGCAAAATTGAGCTTATGATGTTAAATAAGTTGTAAGACGAAGGATACGAGCTTATGAGTTCAGATTAACATAAGTGCAACTCACTACTACAAAAAGTGTGTTTTACAACGGCCTTTTTATAACTGTTTTATATTATACCGCTCTAAAAAATCTAAAAAACCATTATATATAATATACTCTTGTAAAACCGTTCCAAAAAATTGTTATTTAAAAGGGTTACGTATCCCAAAACATTTTAAAAAGAAACCATATTTTAAAAAGAACATATTTTTTACAATAAAATATGATATATAGCTTTTTTCACTAATGTCTGATACTTTTAGAATGGTTCTTCTACTATGTTTTAAAAAGAAACCATATTTTAAAAATAACATATTTTTTACAGCGGTCTACAACCGCTTTAAATAATCATTTGATCTTTTACTACACTCTATTATAAAACGGTTCAATACCGCTATAATAAACCTCATTTAACTTTCTCACAAAGAAGTTCAAGCTTCAAATCATGTTATGTACATATTTGGGGCTGGAGAAGGAAAATTTCGAAAACAGTCACGCAAGTATCTCGGTTAATCTACGTATTGACTTACAAAAATTAGCCCTCTACAAAAATCAGACCTCTCCAAGTAATCATGATAAAAGAAGACCTTATCCGTTTACTTTTCAGATCATTTATGATTGGGTGTTCTTGTTTATACTCATTCTCATAATAGCTTGGTAGGAGTAATATTTTCCGAGCCCAATATACCATAGCACCTTGGTACATCTCATAATATATTTGTAATAGTTTCTTAATAGTTCGCGAGCCCAATGTATTGTAATCGATCTCAAACAAAAAATATGGAAATTTATTTTATAAAATTTGAACTTGTGGACCTTTTTTGTAAAACGAGGTAACTGATATGAATTATTTATGTAATTTTTACCGTTACACAAATGTTTCTAAATTTTAACTCATGAATCATTTCTAGAATTCGTAAGTAACTATAGAAACCATTTTGCAATTTCTCTAAGATTGGTCTGTAACACAAGTAACTCTGAAGGACTATTTTTGCCTTTGAAGTTTATTGTTCAATAAATATCTACGGTTTTTGTTTATTATATTTAAAACAAAAAATAAAAATAAAACTAAAACTTAGTGATATCAAAAATCAAAATAGAAATATAATATAAATCAATTAATGATCATGTTTTAAGAATCTGAAAATTTGTGATGTAGACTTGAAGAGTGATTGATGGGTTTTATGAGGTTCATTTATCTATATGAGGGTTCAAATAAGCTTTTTTTTATTTGAACTTTTCAAATAAGCTAACCCTTTACCCTTATGGCCTTATATGATTTTATGGTCAAATACTCAAATGAGCACACATTTGTCAATTGTCGTTATATGTGAATTTATTATGTTGGTCCAAAGAAGCCCGTTGACATTTATAAATCCGTGTTTTGAGGAACTTGTAGAGCAAGTTTTTGGGAAAAACAATGTCGGAGCTAGTCAAACAAGTTACGGAGTATGTTTTAAATTACTTACTAAATTCCCCCCATTTTCTACTCCAAAATATTGTGTTCATACTGCTCAGTTTTATTATTTTAAGAGCAAGGGGTATCCTTGCGTTGTTTACTTGTGCCAAACCAACAGCCCAAATGTTCCAATGGCTCACAGTACCGGATGTGGTGACACCAAGGTCTCCATTGGTAGCCAACAGCCAGCGCAATTGATTTTTTTTCTTCTCTTTTTATGTTGTATTTGTGTATTTAGTGGGGTATGTGTGGACCAAACGGCACCACTTTTGCTATGGCACCACATTTGTATGAGCGAGGGGTTTTTTTGTGCCGTTGAAGATCTCGTGCCTTAGGATATATCACTGTAATGTTTATGAAAAGAAAAAGGGTTATAAAATGATGAAGATGTTTAAAAGTTTGTAAACTATACTGAACATTCATTTTAATCTTATTTATCATGAAAAAAGGTGTAAGATATTGAATTTTACATAATTTAAAACATTTGAATTTATGTGATATGTATATAAAACTTGAAAATGTTCATACATAGTGAGGACATGTTAATAAAACAAAAGTGTTTAATTATAACGTAATGTCATAACACAATTATAAACTTTTAGAAAGATTTAGCCTAGTGGATTACCTTAATAAGCTATATCTAAAACAACGTTTAAACAAATATTTGACATAAGGGGTGTTGTGTTAGCTTATTTACTAGGCTTATTAGATTACGTAAATATAAAAAAGCTTAATAAGCCTACTTTTTCGGCTCTCGAGCTTGCGAAATTGAGCTTACGATGTTAAGTAATTCGTAAGACGATGAAATGAGCTTATGAATTCAAATTAACATAAGTGCAACTATTTTATAGGTAGCCCAACGGCAATGGACATGCAACACAAAACGTAAGTCATGGCTTCAAATACAATCTTCGTGTCCTTTAATTACGGCGTCGCGTAATGCACTTTCCAAATGTTGGTCGTGTGACCATAGGCGAAGCTTTGTAGGGGCGAGAGGGGGTTGTGGCACCCCTAATTAAGACCACATTTCTCCATGTTAGTACTCTTGGCTTTTTCATCTAGCAAAACTGATCATATATATGTTCCAAAACTGAACCTTTTTTAATCACTGTTGCTTAATATCTTCAGCAATGTAAGATTACAGCCGGAGTTACGGTGTGAAACCAGAATATGAAAATAGATTTTTCTGGACACACGTGCATATATCGATGAACGCACTCTATAGTAAGAAACAGAACTAAAACACATTAATGTTTCCTTCTATGCATCTTGATAACCCGAAAACATTCTTGACATAACTACAAAAATCCTCTGTCAACATTATCATAAAAGTAAAGTGACCAAAAATAGCCTAGGAAAGAAAGTACGAGCAGATACAACACATAGAACAATATTGTTTTACAAACCTACATACACATATTACGATTAAGGAGAAGACCATTAAGCACATTACTATATATCTACAAGCACAATTATCTAGCAACGGAGTGTAGCTTGAGTTGCATCTAATAAACGTACATGTTATATAGTATCATCTGAGTCGTCAGTATCGCTTCTCTCAGGTCCTCCAGCATTTGGTTCAGCCTCTGGAACAGCAGGCGTCGCCACGGGTGCTGGTGCTGCTTTTTTACTAGCATTGCGAGCACTCGCTTCACCAACTTCCTCTTGCTCAGCCATTTCAGTATGTAAGAAAGTAGTCAAGGAATACATAGGTTACCAAAAGCCTAGGATTCTAAATACTATATACAAAAATGGAGAATATTACATAATCATCAACCAATGCATTACACTCAAGAGTCAAGACGATGAAGCTCAACTAAAGCTCAACTAGAGAAGCCTAATTCCTAAAAGAAGAAAAGCCTATCCTAAAACTAAAGTAACCATTTTTCAGTAAAACGTAACAGACATTGGTGAGTTGATGCATCATGTCAAGACTAGTTTCTACAATGCAAACTTAAATGGATCTAAGCCAAACAATTAAATAAAAAATTAGAGAAATAATTTAGGAGAAATAAAATACATATATGATAAAAAATATAAATATATTTGCTTAGATATGGTGATTTTTTGTTGCGACTTTTTAGATATAGTCGATTCTTATTATACCCGTTTTATTGTTTTTGAGCGGTGCTCAACTTCAATATAAATAGATAATAATACCAATTGAGCAAATAAAATGGTTTGGTAAACGTTTAGTCAATATTCACGGTTAAAGCGTTGACTTGTATATAATTTATACCTTTTTAACTAAACGAGACGGTATACGAATGCGCAACTCAAGCTATTCCGATAGAAAGATAAAAACGATCTAAAAGGCTGATTCAAACGCTTTTAGTTGCGAGAATTTAAAAATTCAGACACTTTTAGACTTTTAGTTTAGTTTATCTAGACTAGAAGTTGTCTAGGTAGAATAAACGTCTAAAACCGATTGTGTTTCCACTTTTCAGTTCTAGTGAAACGCATTTTTATTAATAAAATACCTCGTAACAAAAACACACTTAATTCGACCGCAAGTCAAAAGCTTAACCTAAAATACTAACGAAACTCACTAAATCACTTTTAAAATTGTGGCAACATCAAACCACCAAAATCTCTAAGCAAGTACCAATAAATCTACTCTAACATACTAATAACGATAAACATGGCAAAATTGAATACTCCCTCCGTCCCAAAATTATTGTCCCCTTTTGACTTTTTCGGTCTTTACTTTTCAACTTTGACCTTATGTATTTTTGTTTATATTACATAATACTTGATAAAAAATATATGAACGGATTGAGTTTTAAATGTATTTTCATTTGTATAATTTTTATCAAAAATTCTATAACACAAACAAAAATATTTATAGTCAAAGTTGAGAAAGAAATACCGAAAAAGTTAAAAGGGGACAATAATTTTGGGACGAATTGAGTAATTGATAAAAACTAGACATAGCATTAAACAATAATAACGAGAGAATAAAGCAAGTATTAAAAAGCACCGGGTTTGGAGATGAAACAATGACGAATGACCTAAAATTCAATCCAATTCCATAGCTTATAACCCAAAATATCCTTAATCTCCTTAATAACCCTTTAATCTTCAACTAAACTTCAAAAGCTTGAAACTTTATGTGGATTTGAGGGGAGGTATGAAAGAAAGATTGTAACTTTTTATAAAATAAGTTCTTAGAAAGCTATAAAGAAGCTAATTAAAAACTTATAAAAGATTTAGCAAAAAGATTTATTTTAAAAAATATTTAAACTTGATTTTTTTTAGAACAATTTTGAAAACTAACTTTATACTAATAAGCAATTTAAAAGAGGATTTAAGTGACCATTATTAAAGAGATAAAACTAAATTAACCTGCCAATAAGCAAAACAAAGACAAAATTAATGCAACTCTTCTTTTTCTATTTTTTTTGGAATTTAATAAAGATAAAGAAAATAAATGTAGAAAACTGCTACTGAAAATGTTTTGCAAAAGCTTGACTACTAGAACATAGGATGACCTAAAAGAAAAAATGACATAAAAAAGTTGCAGAGAAATAAAGTTGCTGAACATAAGCTTTGGTATTGTTGTTGTATCATTACATACATTTTCTTTTGTAAAACAATAATTAGAAAAAGGAAAAAGAACCAATGTTTTTAAGAACTTGTAAAGCAAGTGAAGTATATAGGGCATGGTGGGTCCCAGAGAAAGCCGCTGACTTTTCTTAATATGTGTTGTTAAGAAGCACTTGTAGAGCAAGTTTTGGGGAAAACAATGAAGAACTTGTCAAACAAGTTGTATTTCTACAAATCTATCCCATCTTCTACCACATCACTTTCAATTGCAAAAATTTTGTGTTCATATTGCCGAAAACTTCTATTAAAGTTCTTAAAGACTATTGTTAAGAAACTTCTATGTAAACTAAAGGAAGGAATCCGGTGAGAATTAAAAATAAAATGAAAATGACGAGAAGAAATTTTAGCTACTTATTTCAATTGAGGAGAAAAATGTAAAGGAATATGCATCTACTTTTATAGGTGTATCTGAAATGTACGATTGTAATTTCTTCTTATCATTATCATTTTAATTTTATTTTTTAATTGATCCTAACTCTGTAAACTAATACATCTCGTTGGACTAATGTTTCATGAAATATGTAACATTTAATTTTACTTTTTAATCGATCTTAACTTTGTAAACTAATACATTTCGTAGGACTAATTTTTCGTCTGCAGGCGCGCATTTTTGTGTGTGTGCGCACGCGCGCGCGCAAACATAAGTGCTTATTTTCAGTTCCCACTTTTTCAAGAATTAGACATAAACTTTCATTTCTTCAACACAAACCCTATATATTTCTCTTTCATTTTCTTTTTTTCAAAAAAACACAAAAAAAAAAAAAAAAAAAAAAAAAAAAAAAAAAAAAAAAGGGTTTTCTTCCTTGCATATTAAGACTTTAGATGTACATCTTTTTTTGCGGACATAGTTTGCAGATGAAGAAATAAAACATTTGAAAAAACAAACGGCCGGCACCTAAGCTTACTTGCATGTTGAAACTATTTTGTAGATTAACCACATAATGTATTCGGCTTTAACCACATAATGTCGTTCCAATAGATATGTCGGATGACTAAGATAAACTTAATGTTTTTTTGGAGAACAAAAATATTGTTGTTAAAAAGTGTTGTATTTCAAAACAAGGAAGAGCAATTTTGTCACCGGACATGTTTTTGACGAAATTAGCATTAACGAAACTAGATAATACTTGGATTAATTATAAAACACTTGCATGTTTCTAAAGAAAAAAGTTGAATAATAGCATATACCGAAATTTTAAGAAACTGTAAAAAAAATTCATGTTCTGGTTATTCGAGGAAGGCGATACTTTGACTCACATGTGAGCCGTCTAACCGCGGTATCATGTGACAATTTGTGACTCTTTCCTTAGTCATCCCCAAATTTATATCTAAGTAAAATTTGAACCTTACACCTCTTTGTCTAAAAGTTACATTAGGCTATTTGTTGGGAGGTTACTTGAATTAACAGTAGGACATTTGGTTGTGAATCACACAGTACCCAAATTTTGTGGGTAATTCCGTAATTAGTTTCCATCATGTGTTCATTGACTTCATCGTGTTTACTGTTTACTGTTGTGTACCGTTGTACGGGTACTTATTAGCTCCCTTCTAGTGTTTAAACTACAGCTTGACCTACCTTCAAACAGGACCGCAACGTCCTACACAAAGTAACACCACAATTTTGTATTTAGTCTTGGCTTTCTTGATCTAGTAAAACTCATCATATCATCCAAATTTGAACCTTTTTTCCAATCATTGTCACTTAACTTCTTCACCCCTGTACGGTTACAAACCGCGTGCACCCATAATATGAATTTGTTTAGAAGCGCATGTATATAGATGAACACACGCCAAATAAAAAATACAAGTCATCAATTCATTACCGTATCAATACATGGATGTGCATTTGTATACAATTTTGCATCCATCAAAGTTATTTATATTCGAAACCTAAATCATTCTAGACATAATCAGTAGTCATAGTAACATCATAGAACTATACTGACCAACATAAGAGAGTTGCCTTTCAACTTCAGGGTTAGGAAAGAAAGTATGAGTAGATACAACACAGAGTACAATATTGTTTTACAAACCTACATACACATATTACGATTAAGGAGTAGACCGTTAAGCACATTTGTTAGGAATATAAATATTCAGATGAAGGCTCGGTCACTCCGAGCATCTATTTAGCATCTACATAGCTCGTAGGCTTATTTATATTAGCTTAGCAATATTAGTATTAGTATTATTAGTTTAGTCGTATTTATATTTGTGGAGTGGGTCGGGGCTTTCCCCACTGTCAGCTCACTCCACAGCCCACTAGGGGCACAATATGTAGTAAGTATAAATACCCCTTCCCTCACTAGGGAAGGGTTGGAACTTCCCATCATTTCAAGCTAATATACACATAGTCTTTCTCTCTCTAGAAGTTCCCACTTTCTCTCTCTAGTTCTTGTCTATTCGATCCATATATAGGCCTCAAACAAGTGTTTCTTGCATTGTGAATACCCTACAATTGGTATCAAGAGCCATGGTTAGGTCCATGAGAGTTGGTATTCACGGATTTGTTTAGTTTTTGAGGCTTTTTAGTTCGAATTGAAAAGTTACAAAAATTTCATTTTGTGCCTTGTTTAGTGATTAGAAGTTGTTATACCTTGTACTTTCTAGCTTAGGAACAGTATAAGAGTAGTATTTGGTGCTTGAATTCACAGATTTAAGATTTGTGTGGTGTTTTTGGGTGATTCGTGGGTGTTTTATTCAAGTGTTCTTCGCTGCGGTTTGTGTGGTTTGGACAAGTTATTGGACGCGGTTTGTGTTACTTCGAAGACGCGGCTTGTCTTATTACTAGTTTAGGCATAAGGACAAAAAGCATTGAAAGCGACGTGTTTGGCAGTTTGTGTCTACGCGGTTTGTCTCTGAGGTGCGTACGCGGTTTGTGTCTACGCGGTTTGTCTCTGCATCGTGTACTCGGTTTGTGTCTACGCGGTTTGTCTCTGAGGAGTGTATTCGGTTTGTGTCTACGCGGTTTGTCTCTGCAGCGTGTATGCGGTTTGTGTCTACGCGGTTTGTCTCTGAGGCGTGTATGCGGTTTGTGTCTACGCGGTTTGTCTCTGCGGCGTGTATGCGGTTTGTCTAGGCGGTTTGTATCCAAAGTTGACTTTTTATGTCAAAACTTCAAACGGCCATAACTTTTGAACCGTAACTCCGTTTTCAGCGAAACACCTGTCAAAACGACCGTGAGACCGAGGAGAAGGACACGTTGAATAAATTTATTCATTCAACCCAACTTTCGAAGCCTGAAATCGCTCCAGAATGAAGTTATTGAGTTTCTAAGTTTTCAGACCAAAATTTTGCCATAATAACTTGCAACCACCATATCAATCAGATCAACAAATCTACCAGACCTTCATCATAACACATATCAAGCATCATTCCACGGTTTATTCTTGATTTTGTAAAACCCCGTGAAAGAATCTATTTCTCGGTTTAAATCATAGAATTGTAAAATCCCGTGCACGTTAATATCATGTCAAATACTTCAGATTCTGCTATATCAGAGATACTCAAATTGTACAACATGATTGACAAACAAAAGATTCCCAAAGATGTTCGACAGATAAACGTGTTTGACTATGTTGGTGCCAATAGAGACTTTGTGTGCCCGAATTCTCAAGAAAACAAGCTTCATCAGCCACAGACAAACGTTGTTGAGTCAGATACTGCTAGGAACAACGTGCAACATGAGAAACACAACAAAGCGTCGGCTGAACCTAATGGGGTATCTTCTGTCATTAATAATGATAATGTGTTGCATGAACAAAAGATTCCCGTCAAAGTACAACAGACAAACGTTGTTGAGTCAGATATTGCTAATATGGGAAATAGCGATGTTATCCCATATGAACAATATGTGAATCACAACGAAGCGTCTGTTGTACCTAGTTGTGCATCTTCTGTTCTAAATGATGATTATGTGCTGCATGAGAACACTGTATTTGTCCCTGATGATAACTTGATCACTAGCCTAAATATTTATAAAGAACAAGTAGCTATGTATGAACAGCGTGCTAAGTTTGAGCTTAATGAACGTGAGCAGAAATTAGAAGGTCGAATGAGTACACTTATTAAAGAGTCTAGAGTAAGAGAAGAAACATTAAAACAAGAGTTGAATTCTTTGAAAAATCAGTTAGAACAGTCTGTCAAACAGAAACAGGAAGTACAAAAGTGTATAACTACACTTAAGCTAGAATTCAAAGAAAAAGAAAAGGAACTCTTAAATGATTTTTCTAGACTCAAAACCTTAAAGAATAAGCTTGAGGATAAGTTGTACACACAAGACCAAACCAGACAGACTGCCCAAATGATGTATAAGCACAGAAAGTTAAGTGACAAGCATAGTGAAAGCAATGTAGGTAAATCTAAATTAGCTATTCATGAGATTGCTAAGATAGCCCAACCTGCATTAAATGATTCTAATGTGATGTTTATGCCTAATCATGACCCGCCTGAGCATATCTACACTAAAGAGGAGGATGAGATAAGTGAGAGAACAAGGGAAAGAATGAATGAGAAAATGAGGGATCCCAAGTGCATAGCCAGACGAATAATAATCAAGCCCCATGACTATAGTGAGGAAAATCGTTTGACTGTGTTTGCTCCTCAAAAGAAGTTAACACCTGAACAGATATTCTGGAAACAAGATAATGAAAAACTTAAGCAAGAAAAACTTAAGGCCAACACCCCTCTCATTAGAAAAGTTGCGTCCATAACGGTGTATCCTCCCAATACACCTAGGAATTTGGTGCCTTTGTCTCTTCCCACTGAAAGCAAAACCTTTATTAGCTTATATGTGCTTTGGCAACTGTTTGCTGATTTCTATAAAACATGTAAGAAGAGAATCACACCAACCGGCATTACTGAGGGGGAAAGGTGTTTTGAACATACAAAAAGGTGTTACTTAACTGAGGTCATGCCATTCTTTAAACTACTCAAAGAACATTTTGAAGGGATGCAAACTGCCCTTAAAACCGAAATAAATGAAATGAAAGTAGTGTTTAAAGATATGGAAAATGAGGTAACTCAAAATGTGATAGAACTTAAGACTCGTGAGATTGAAAGAAAGAACATTCTCATCACAAATGAGAATTTGATTGCTAGATGTATTGCACAAGATGTATTTTATACTGCTACTGATTCTGCATTATCTGCTTGTCAATTTCATGAGTATTCTATTGCTTTGAATGTTACCCAGAATCTTGTTGTTGAGCTTGAGGGGGAGAATTTGAAATTGCTTGAAAAAATTCAAAATGATGACCATGATAACATGGTTAAACGTTTTTCAAAACTAGAAGTTGATTATCTGAACTTGCAACTCAAACATCAACACTTAGAAGAAAAATGCAAAATATCAAATGTCAAGACATCCTCGGATGCTCCTGAGTTTGATACATATTTTGAATTAAGCAAACGTGATGAAAAAATTCAAGCTCACACAAACACGATTCGACTGTTGAGGGCCCAAGTTACCCAATTGAAATCCAACAAATGTGAGGTGTATGGCACCAATAAACCTTCGTCTTCAGATTCTCAGAATTTTCAATATCAAAACACCATAAATAAGTTACATCATGAAAATGAGTGTTATCGAGAAGAAAATTCAAAGGTCAAACAACATTTCAAAGAGTTATATGATTCTATTAAAGTTACAAGAAACAATCACAATGATCAAATAACCTCTTTGTTAAATGAAATTGAGAATCTTAAGACTCAGGTGAAAGGAAAAATGCCATGTACCACTTGTAATTGTGTTGCATCAAAGGTCTCTGCTTGTAAAATGTACGATGTTGATGTGAGGCCTATTCCATTTCCCATGAGAAACAACAGACCTGTCCATCAAATGTACCTCTGTCACCTTAGGGATGGACTTGACACTCTTCGTGAGGTTGTGGAAGAGGACAGAATAGGAAAACCACTTGATAAGGCAGTAGGTTATGCCTGCATCCTCACAAAAAGGATCCAGGAATAGTTAGAATATGCCATTGGCACGGGCCCTAAGTCTAACAACCAAAGAGATAGAATAGTTGCATCGTCATCCACAATTAAGAACAAGCATGTAACCTTTGAGGTATCTTTGGAAACTTCAAATCCCAACACATCAAAACATGTTCAGCAACTAGAAGTGAAGAAGACTAAGATTCCCATCAGTCCTTCTACAGGAGTTTATAGTGACACTAAAGCTAGCGAGTCAAAACCTAGGAGAAACAGAAAGAATTCTAGGATTTCACCAGCTAAAAGTGTTCCTAAAAGGAAAGTAGAAGACCACATGAGAAACAACAAGTCAGATTTGAACAAAAGGAATCATAATTCGAATCCAAATTCACTTTGCAAAACATGTAATGAATGCATAATTTCGTGTAATCATGATAAATGTGTTAAGAAATTTCTGAAGTCGTCCAACAAACCCCCAGTTAGGAAAGTTTGGAGAGCTAGACAAATTAAGCAAACTTGGAAACCTACAGGGAAAATGTTTACCAATGTGGGCTTTCAGTGGAAGCCCACGGGCCGAACATTCACACTAGGGGAACATTGCCCTTTAACAAGGATTACAATTCCTAGAGTAGTGCCTGTTAAGGAATGGAAGCCTACTGGTAGAGTTATCCCTTTAGATACACAATGTCCCTTAACTAGGTCCATTGCATCTGCTAGTGTTGCCCCTATTGTTAAAACCAAGGCACCTATGGTTTCAGCAGCCCCAAAGATTGTTTGCACTAACCAACTGGAACCCAACCTAAATTGGGGATCCGGCTCTCCAAATTCTCTTGTTTCGTCTGTTTTCAAATGCAGGTCGTACGGATCGTCCTTTGACATTTGGACACAGGCTGCTCACAACATATGATGGGAATCATGATGACGTCTGTACACATAAGTGCAGGCCTCGTTCTTCATCGATTATGACGTCTGTACACATCAGTGCAGGCCTCGGTCTTCATCATTACGACGTTTGAACACAACAGTTCAAGCCTCGGGTTTCAATGTCAACATTATGGCGTCTGCTGACATTTCTTCAGACCCCGTTCATCAAAGAAAAGAAAGGCGTACGCTTGAGTGCGCTTTATCTTCGGAAGAAGAGGAATCTTCTTATTCATGACCATTCTCATCAAGCTTCGTGGTCTTCAAATGCTCATTCAGTCATCAAGGGGATAAACGTATATTGAAGTATATTCTTATTCACCCGGTCTATCAAAAATGGCAGTTGGTCGTCACATGCAATTTTTGAGGGGGAGAAGGGTGAATAAACTGCATGGTGATTGAGATTTGAGTAATGGTCAGACGAATACTCTTGTTTCTGACTACTCTCATAAAAAGGCTTCATACTTGCTCCATGCTCATTCAGATATCAAGTGGATCTACTTCCATTCGATTGGACGTTTATTCACTCAATCAAAAATGGCATCCTCGTATGCTATCTTTGAGGGGGAGAAGTGTGAACAGTAGATCAACCTCATATGCACTTGTTCAATCAAAGAAGTGTGAACAGTGGATCAACCTCATATGCACTTGTTCAATCAAAGATGGCATCCTCGTATGCAATCTTTGAGGGGGAGAAGTGTGAACAATGGATCAACCTCATATGCACTTGTTCAATCAAAGATGGCATCCTCGTATGCAATCTTTGAGGGGGAGAAGTGTGAACAAGTGATTCGTTGTACATTTGGTTGTTGGTTCACTCACTTGAGCTGGGCATCTAATTGTGACCATGGAGTTGATCAGGTATCACTTATTCGAGTTTGAAGTTGACTTCCTCAAAGGCGTGATCTTATCCTATCTTGAAGTCGGGGTTGGTTGGATGCATGACTTTCTATGATAACTTGCTCGTGCTTAAGATTTAAGTTGAAGACTTAGGTTATCTAGTTACCAGCAGTCGGGGTAACTATCACTTATAGGAGTTACGATGTAGTACTCAGTGTCACACGCCGTTGATGTTGTGGATAATCATAAGAGGTGTTAATGTCTCATACCTTGGTTGGGTATTGAGTACTTAGAGATTTGCGTGGAGCACTAATTCTCTACACCGTTCTTCCAACATTAGTGCAAGTTCAAGTCACGAGAATGGGGAATTCTACTTCAGTTTCAAGTTTGGTATATCGGGTTTGCTTCATCAGTTATCAATTCAGATGGCCTACTTAAGGGTTGGTAAAGATAGTCAGAAAGTGCTTCGGTAGCGGTTGATTCTCACTTGATACATTTGAGCTAATTTGTTCTTCTCACAACATTTCAAGAATATGTTCTTAAAATGTGTTGCTGATTCTGAGGTATCATAACCAGCAAGGGGGAAGGAGATATACATCTGAATGCACAACGAGTACACGTGATGAACTTTATACTTCTTCTTAGTTGAAGTTATTCCGGGAAGACAAATGTCATATCCGCAGAGAAAATCAGTGTTTTAACTCGTGAGTCTTGATGTATTATTCCAACTACGTGGGGGAAGATATGTATGAAACAATTTCTGATAATTAAAGAGGTGCACACGGGATAAATTGCTAACACTCAGGACTTAGTTGACTTTGGTGTAACAATTCTCATATGCAATTTCCTGAAGGGAGAAAAGGGGATTTCTAGGTCTTAATTGATCTTGATGTTACGTTTTCGACTTCATTAATGGGATTGAGTGTGTACTTCGGGTTTTCGGGCTTCATACAATGAGACTGTTTGAATTTCTTCAACTACTTGGGGGGAAGTGGTCTCTGGATACTTTTGGTAGGCATTTCTTCAGTCTTCAGCGGGAAGAAATGTGAGAAGAATTATTCAAATGTGAGATGATTCGTTGCTGATCTATTTGAGGATCCCCGAACGGAGAATCACGATGATTATTCTTAAAAGGGAGCAGCAATACTTGATGTGGTTTGCTACGGTTTCCGCTGTACACTTACCTTATGTAAGCTTGTAAGAGAGCTTAGAATCTGCTCAGTATGAAGATTGTCGGTTTGGGGGGAAGCTATCAAAGCTGTACATTGGGAAGGCTCAAGTTCCGTCGATTGTTCAGGAGCCTCGAAAGCTTTGGTGGTGAAAGTTTAAGAGATGATTGACCACAGATTTCTACTACATACTGAACGTATCCTCATTTCGGTATTCATTTCATCATCGTCTTAAACTGAATAATATAGTTTGTACATATCTTAAAACATACTGTAAATAGAAAATTATAGATCCAGAAAATTGTATATAGAAATATATTAAAACCAAGAAAAACCATAAAAATCAGAAAAATAGAAAATACCAAAAATAGTTTCACCTAGGCATGTCTTCTGTTTATCGATAACATTTACGGTCTTAGAAATGTCATTCAATAATGACACGGGACTTTAAATGAAGCTCGAGCAGAAGTTATACTAACTTGTTAAAACATGTCTAAATGGCTTGCTATTACTTTAGATAGCAACCCGCGCTTCAAATTGGGGAAAGCACGTCGCCAAAAAGACGGCTGTTCCTCCAACTGGGTGATGTTCACCTGGGCATGGATTACTTTATATCCATGTTTCTTCGATCTGATGTACGTTTCAGTGCATCATTTCTTGAAAAAGAAGAGAAATCTTCTTTGTATGCAAATAGTTTTCATTCTATGATTCTTCTGAAAATTATTTGTGAGACACTTGGTGGATATGTGTTGTATGAAATTTGTTTATACTTGGATTATGCATAAAATTTGTCACTCAATCAACGACTACAAATCTTTAACTAGGTCATTGATTGAGGGGGAGAGTGAATTCAAATTTTATATCATCAAACGGGTTTCTTGATTAATTCATGATTCTTAGAAAAGGTTTTGCAGTTAATGGGGTATTAGTTGAAGAGGAAATTGCTTAAATATATCAAATGACCAAGTGTGTTAGTTGCTAGAAAGTTTAGGACATTATGTGCAATTTGCTTATAGTATCCTAGCTTCATATAACTAGAAGGTTCATTTGTATCTCTTTGGAATCCTCGTTTAATCCCCTAGATACATTAAAACTCAAAATCTGAAAGAAGTTAGAAAACCCTATGTGTTTGATGTTCTTGAATACTCCAATGACATTTGTATGATCTAAGTGAATGAGTTTCAAATGTTGTTTGTCTCTGCTGCTTAATTGTTGTTGATATTGTGCATATGTTCTCAGGATTCGCTTAGGTATATTGCTATTATGTTAGAATCATGTTCCTAAGATCCTGAATTGAATATTGAAATCTGTGTGAATTGCCATGTTCATGATTGCTTTTTGCTCTTCATGCTAGATAGTGGTTTGACGTACTTCCTGATTGTGGTTTGATTAAATGAATGTGGTATTATAATGTGGCAAGCTGCTGAAGGGTAGCTATTAAGGAATAGTGTATCTGTATGTATGTATATCTGTATTGATATTCTTATGCAGATTCCATAGCCAAAATGAATGTGCCAGTTCCCATTCCAACCATTTGATCAGACGATCAAACTCTATTGATTGGCTCGAAATTCACTACAACAACAACGTCGGCAACAACAACAACAACACTTTCACCACCGCCACCACCATTCATCTATTTTGGTCTCGCCAAGTGGGGATCAACTACATTTGCGAAAGATTTGTTGGTGGATGGATGATTGATGTTGACCACTGATTCACTCAGAAAAGCGGATGATTACATTGTCTGCACAAAAAGGTCAATATCATTTGTGTCATAAAAGTTATCTTGTGCATAAAAAGCAGTGAATCTCCCTCTTAGATTAAGGGGGAGCATAGTATGTTCCATCATCAGACTACATTAAATCGGACACATTTTCTCCCACATTTTCTAACTTATTTAAATCAATTGGGATCACAAATCTCAAAAGGTTTGAAATTTTTGATCGGGGGAGAGAATGTGATTTAAATATGAAACCTGATGAAAATTTGATGTTTTGGACTTAAATGTAAGCTCTCCCATATGTGCTAAACTCTTTCGTATATCGATGCACATATTGAGGGGGAGCGAATTGACAAAAAGGATTTGGCATGCATCTTATGTGAGCAAGGCTCAGACTTCACCAATGAATTGACGATAGCTAAAGTCAGTAGTCGAAAGGACATGTCCTGGACGGGTAATAATTTCAATCCAGTTTATCTGGTGATGTAAGCGTGTCTCGCAAAGGACGTGTCTGAGTAGAATGTACCGATTTCGAGCGATCTTCCTTGAATGTGATCTAGACGGGTAATAATTTCAAGCTAGTTTACTAGTGATGTAAGCGTGTCTCGCGATGATCATGTTCTTGGAAAATCAATCAATTCAAAAGTGCGAGCTTCACCTAACATGTGCAAATTTATAAAACAATCATTTGAGTACATGTTGAGGGGGAGCATTTGAAAAATATAAAACTCTCAAGTGTTTGCAAAAATGTGTTTCAGAATCATGAACACTTTGAGAGATTTTTCAAAGATTTGGTAAATGGCAACATAGGATAGTCATGAAGTTATAAGGTGGCTAAGGTTAGGAAAACCGTCCTATGATCCGCCAGAGCCGGAGGGATCTACCCAAGGACAATACCCACTAGTTAGTATTAGAAAGTCCTTAGGTATGATTATGAAAAAAAAAAAAGGAGTAATGTGAGTAAGGAGAAAGAAGGGGTTGAAGAATTAAAAAGAAATGAAATGAGAAAGGGTGAAAAGAAATAGCCCTCCGATTATTCAACCTTAGGGCAGAAACCGGGTTCAATTCATATGCTACTGGTTGTTACCAAGGTAACACCGGTATTGAAGAACAAGACGTCATGGACCCAGTGACGCACTGCACTAAACCTTCTTAACCACTCAAGTTCTCTTAAAAGGACTTGTTTCATTCTCACGGGGAACCCTGCATAATCTATCGACCGCTCATTACGAGTTATGTTGATATTGAAACAGGAGACACCGCTCCAGTCTTCGACTACCAAAAATGCACTTATCAAGTCTAGAGCCACGAGATGCATAAAAAGATCTCTTAGGGACACAAACTATTTCTACACTGGTTGTTCAACATCAAGGACACCAGGTGTAAACTCATGAGTCCTACGCAGATCTTAGCAATCTGCCAGAACATTTATGAGGGAATTTACAAATGTAATTCTCAATGATTAAATGGAAATTCCTGCCAGGGTCAACATCAAACAGCCCTGAAAGCATGTCACTTCGGTAATTCCCTGTGGATTACGCTTAGTGATCGCGGCGGTTTCAAACGGTCTACAGTCGTGGAGTGATCTCCAGCGACTCACCTAATCGTTGATGTGCTACAGTTCGATCTTAAAAAGCCCTCTGTGGGTTTTCGATTAGGAACGGTCTTGGTAAGGATTAGAGAGAGTTTTCACACTATGCTGTTAACTATCTCAAAGTCCAAACCTGTAAGTACCGGACGTTTTATTGCTAACTGTCGTATGCAGGAACATCTGGCGATTGTAGCTGATTGCTGTTGCAGCTGTTTGCGGTTGTAGCTGATTGAAGTTGCAGCTGATTGCGGTTGTAGCAGATTACAGAAAAGATGCCAATCCATCACCACATGCTCACACTACATCAACATTGTAATTCAACAAAGTCATGATCAACCTAAAGACCTTTAACACGGCTTCTGCAAACTCTGATGCTAAAGATCATGACACCAAATAGTGTGAGCATGTCGGCTCGAAGATTATCACATCACATGGAGACATACTGCTGAAAGATGACATAAAGACAAATGTTGGATGATAAACTCGAAGAATTCTCAAAGATCATCCAAGACACTCAATCAGTCATCAAATGATTACTGCTGGATACACAATGCACGAAGATACAAGACTTTGAAGAATCAAAGACTACGAGCTATAAAGACAAGTTCAGAAGAAAGAATGCTAGAATTCAAATTATTATTTCCGGGGTGACCTCCCTTAGGGGGAGATTGTTAGGAATATATATATTCAGATGAAGGCTCGGTCACCCCGAGCATCTATTTAGCATCTACATAGCTCGTAGGCTTATTTATATTAGCTTAGCAATATTAGTATTAGTATTATTAGTTTAGTCGTATTTATATTTGTGGAGTGGGTCGGGGCTTTCCCCACTGTAGGCTCACTCCACAGCCCACTAGGGGCACAATATGTAGTAAGTATAAATACCCCTTCCCTCACTAGGGAAGGGTTGGAACTTCCCATCATTTCAAGCTAATATACACATAGTCTTTCTCTCTCTAGAAGTTCCCACTTTCTCTCTCTAGTTCTTGTCTATTCGATCCATATATAGGCCTCAAACAAGTGTTTCTTGCATTGTGAATACCGTTAACAACATTACTATCTACAAGCACAGTTATCTAACATTAGAGTGTATATTGAGTTACATCTAATAAACGTACATGTTATATAGTATCATCTGAGTCGTCACTATCGCTTCTCTCAGGTCCTCCAGCATTTGGTTCAACCTCTGGAACAACAGTGTCGCCGCGGGTGCTGGTGCTTTTTTACTAGCATCACGAGCACTCACTTTGTTGGAACTAATGATATGAATCAGTAATATTAGTCTAAGGACCTTTTAGTATTTAGTATATATTTATATGTATTTTATGTAAAGTCTGTAAAACCCAAACATATGTAGTGGGCTGGGTTATTAGTAACAATATAACCGTTTAGTTAGGTTATAATAGTTGTGTCGATTACTTTATGTGAATTGGTATGCCTCTTCTGCAAAGGGACCGATTCATCTAGTATAAATAGGTAGGTTTCTGTAATCAACAATAAATTCAATCAATATATACAGATTCTGTTATCTCCTTTTATCTTCCTGTTATAAAGAAATTCTGTCCCAATCTTTGTGCTTGTATTATGGAGATCAAGAAAGGATTCTATGTTGGAGAATCGAGTAAACAAAGGGGAAGGGGACGGATGGGACAACAGTGGTATCAGAGCCAAAGGAATGATCAAAGGAACGATGAAGGCTCATGGATCAAACTCAAGTTAAATAACATACGTTTGAAGAAATTGCACGACATCAACAAGAAACAAATTCTGGAATCGCAGCAAGAATTCAAGGCAAAACGATTGATGAATGTAAGATGCTACAAGTGCAAAGAAAAGGGACACTTTGTCAATAATTGTCCGGTATGGAAGCAACAGGGAAAAGCCAAAATCATTGAAGAAGATGATAAAGAATCTATTACAGAAAATCACCAACATACCATTCGAAAACTCAAGCCACTTGAACCCTATACCCAAATTTATCGAGAAAGAATCATAATTTCTGGAGACTACTTGGTATTAGGAACTGAAAATGGTTGTTGGAACGAATTCTGGTATGTTAATTCAACTATCTCAAAACATATGTCACCATCTAGACATCTTTTTTACAAAACAAAGGAGTGCTTCTTTGTTGAAGAACACAAGTCCAATTTACTTTACATACATGGTATTGGTGGCATTGAATTAACAACCGAAGACACTAGTTACACAATTCACTATGTCTCTTATGTACCCGAAATAAATATAAATGTTTTAAGCATGAAGCAGTTGATACTTCAAGGTTTTGAAGTTGGAATAATGGGTGACAAGTGCAACATCACTCACATGTTCGATCCCATAAATGGTAAAATAGAGGAAAAGAGTCATAGTGAACGAAAGGAAGATGGTCTAAGTGGCCATGATCAGATTGAAGTTAATGGAGAAATAGTGTCTCTAAAGGTTCAGACGATTGAAGAATTCATACAATTCATGAAATTGATGAATATAGATAAGGTATCATACAAACACAAGGAGGTGTTTACAAGAAAGTTCAATGATATGCTCAAGTTGTTTTACGAGAAAAAAGCAATAAAGAATTTGGAAGGCAAACTGCCACCAATGATATCGAATGTTGAAATTTGCTTATTTGATTTTTATAAACTTGTTAACAATTGTGGAGGCTATGAAAAAAATATCACAAGCAGGTGAATGGATGGAAATTGCAATGTACTATGGATTTCCAAGTTATGAAGAGGAAGATCTCAAGAAGATCTTTGAAGACTACTTGCTACTCCCACATATCTACTACGAATTTGCTGAAGACAGGATGCCGAACAAGTACACCGAAGGAATGGGTACTTTTGAAGATCAACAAGATGGCATGAAGTCGAACAAGTACACCGCTGGAATGGGTACTTTTGAGGATCAAGCAAAAGGATTTGTTGATCGAGTTTGCACAATTGTTGCAGGTATGGATGTAGCAAACAAGCACGCCTCAAACGACAAAGCTATTAAAATCAAGAAAGAAGATGATGACTTTGTCATCATTTGAAGTGAAGCCTCTCAAAGTTCAAGAACACCTGATTATATCATTAGGGGGGAAAATGTTGGAACTAATGATATGAATCAGTAATATTAGTCTAAGGACCTTTTAGTATTTAGTATATATTTATATGTATTTTATGTAAAGTCTGTAAAACCCAAACATATGTAGTGGGCTGGGTTATTAGTAACAATATAACCGTTTAGTTAGGTTATAACAGTTGTGTCGATTACTTTATGTGAATCGGTATGCCTCTTCTGCAAAGGGACCGATTCATCTAGTATAAATAGGTAGGTTTCTGTAATCAACAATAAATTCAATCAATATATATGTTATCTCCTTTTATCTTCCTGTTATAAAGAAATTCTGTCCCAATCTTTTTGTTTGTATTATGGAGATCAAGAAAGGATTCTATGTTGGAGAATCGAGTAAACAAAGGGGAAGGGGACGAATGGGACAACACGCTTCACCAACTTCCTCTTGTTCAGCCATTTCCGTATGTAAGAAAGTAGTCAAGGAATACATAGGTTACCAAAACTATCAATGCATTACACTCAAGACGATGAAGCTCAACTAGAGAAGCCTAATTCCTGAAAGAAGAAAAAACCTGTCCTAAAACTAAAGTAACCATTTTTCAATAAAACGTAACTGACATTACTTGGTGAGTTGGTGCATTATGTCTGTTCTCGATACAACAAAACTAAATATCTTGAAACCATTTGACCCACGCATGGAAACAACAGTCACATAATTAAATAAGCCACAATATACAGCAACAAGATCATGAAAAGACAGCTAGCTAGAATATGCTATTACTAGATATATCATATGCATAACAAAGTAGCTTGTTATGCATAAAAAGCTATAAACAGGGATTATAAAATACCATTAGTGTGTTTTAATTTAATCACTGTCTATTAAGTGTGCTTGGAAGGGACAGTGGCCGCAGGCTGAATTTTGTATTCTACATGCATTTCCTTTATTTTCAATTGAAATACTATATGGCCCATACCAGAATCCAACATATTTTAACGCCGATCGTATAAACACCCTATAAGGGGTCGATCGACTTTGTTTTTCAAAACAAAGTGTTTGGTTTTGTTTTGTGTTCTTTACTTGCATAAACGTTTTCTTGGTATTAGTACGTGTGTACAAGAACGTGAATCAAACACAATATTGTTTGATTCTTGGATTGAATTGCAAAATCGGTAAGGGGCAATTCGTGTAATCTGTATAAACCCTAATTAGGGTTCATCATTATTATTGCTTGGATCGATTCTTTTTTTGCTAGAATCATTAAGGTACGCATACGTTTAAATTCGGTTAATTAATTATGTATTATTATCCCTACGCTTTCGCATGTGTTTCTTTAATGTTTATTGTTTTAAGAGTAAATTGCAGAAATCGTCCTTGTGGTTTGAAAAAATTGCATGTACCGTCCCTGGTATTTCATAATTGCAGGCGGCCTCCCTGTGGGCAAACTATTGGATCATTTTAGTCTCTGGCACTAACGATGGTTAGTCCTTTCCCGTTAGTTGATGCAACTTTAAGGGCAATTTTGTCTTTTCCTCATGTGGTCCCTTTTGACTATCATTTTCCATCTATTTAATAATCTTACTATAATTTACATATTTACCCTATTCTTCATTATCCACTTTAATAACAAACCCAGAATCTGGCCATCAATCTCCAGCCAACACCACCACCAACCACTGACCAAACCCTGAATCCGGCGACCCCAACCTAGATTCCGGCGATCCCAACCCTCTTCTTACAAACAAACTTAAATTCAAACATAAATCTAAACACCATCTTCATCATCTGAATCAAGATCTAAACATATCCAACTTCAAATACATGTCAAATCTAAACACCATCTTCATCGCCTCGAGAACCCTCATCTACAATCCTTGCATCAATAATCGACATCACCTGGCCTTCTTCCATGGCCATCATAAAATGTGTCGCCAAACTTCTATGCTCACCAAATCTCATGAAAGATATTGGTCTCTCTCTCCCGTTAAAAGTTCAACCAAAACAACTCCAAAGCTATACACGTCACTCTTTTCAGTAAATTGACTTGATTGAAAATATTCTGGATCTAGGTAGCCGAATGTTCCTTTGACTAAAGTGGTCAAATGAGTTTGATCAATTGAAACAAATCTTGAAGTTCCAAAATAAGAAACTTTAGCTCTGTATTTGTCCCTATGGTAAATAGGAATTGAAGTTGCAGAATGCAAGTAGGCAAGAACCCCTGCCATCTCTGTGGCTATCCGTGATCGTGTGTTTAAAGTGAGGGGAAATTCGTCACTTTCATCATGAATGTGCTGATACAGTGTCCCGTTTGAGATGAACTCAGAAACAAGAAGAGGAACCTCGGTCTCTGTAACACCCCCAAAATCTGGTATGGCGGAAGCATTCGGGTCATGGGGTGCTACTAAATTGATAATCACAACACAAGGTAACAAAGAACGGAATACATACTCCGTTTTAATTGATTAAATCATGAAAATATTGTTTACAACATTGTTTTCGAATTAATAAAGTGAAGCCCACAATTTCAGTTGTCCCAGACAAAAACAAGTCATAATTAAAAACCACAGCATTCAAACAGTAATCTATGACCCTTGCCCTGCCACCACCTTGTCATATTAGTCAGCTCAAACACCTGAGAAAAACATGCTTAAAAATTCAGCAAAAAGCTGGTGAGTTCATAGGTTTATCAATAAGCAGTAAAATCAACAGTTGGACCATGAGTTTAGCATATGAACATCGCAACCCATGCAATGTCATATAAAATATAGTCTATTATGTTAGCACTAAGTTCATGCAACCGAAGCTATAACTTGTGTGCATGCTATAGAAGCATGTTAAATATTAGGGGCCCGACAAGTGTGTATCCCAGACACTTGTAGTTTCGACATGGTATACGTTCGTTTGCCTATCCGGTCAACCCGAACGGGGACGTTACTCCCAATAGATCTATTTATAACACTCGCGCTTCCCATCAGGAATTGACGGTTCATGAGTTGGGCATAAAAGGGGACATAATAGGGCTTAGGCTAAACCACATAATAGAATAGACAGTAGTTTGGTCCATAAAATAGTTTTGCATGTTTCTCACCCCGATAGTAAAACAAGTTTAAATAGTGTGGGGCTATAAACTCACCTTGATAAATAGCAGTCAGATCACAAAATAGTTCAGACAGAGTTCAGCACCGACACGCGACCTAGATTAGTAAGGTTTATTTTAATTCACAGTTCAAATTCAAGAATTCCAATTGTTTTAAAGAGTTCATGGCAGCATTTTAGTTGGAACAATGTTTTTAACATTTGTAGATATTGGCTCATTTGAGTGTACAAGCGTACAAGAGATTAAGACTGGTGAACCTTCGAATAGACAGAGATCGGAAAACTACGCATGAAGGATAATTACTATCGTATGTCAAACGTGAATGACATATGAGAACGTTGTCGTTAAGTGAGTGTATGTGTGTATATATCCATTCATATATACATATGGTCTTTGTAAAGAATGCTTAAGTTTGAAAATGTTTCATCATTACATGATGTGTTATAACTTGTGTTTGCAAGAAATCATTGTTTTAACAAATTTGAAATTTGGGTTTTGAAAAATAATCGTTTCACAATCAATTGATTTATATAAGTTTTGATACGACTAATTCGAATTGTAAACTATGAAAACATTTAGTTAGTTTATATCTCCAACTTTAATATTTGTTTGTATATATATATATATATATGTCGTTAAATGTGAAAATTTATGTTTTTCCCCATTTTAGTGTTTTCAAGTCGTTTATATATATATATATATATATATATATATATATATATATATATATATATATATATATATATATATATATGATATATAACAGGAAGTGTTACACGTAGATTATTCAAGATATGTCCACCTCATTGCCATGTAATCGTGATTTAAAGCCATGTCATCACAAGTTGTCCACCTAAGCATGAATATCTTTGACTAAAATCCGGATTAATTAAAAAACGAGAGTGGAAAGGATCGAACTCAGGTTGTTTGTAACAATAACAAACGTATCCACCACTAGAGCAACACAACATTTGTGATACAGTTTGTAAGTCAAAAATGATACAGATGTGCAACGCCTGATGCACTAAATAAAGGGATTTCGAAACTAAAAAAGTTTTTAGGATAACATTAACCATCCCACCATAATGAATCTATAAACCCGCCGTCACTTTCTACGAATCAAGATCAATTCGTTTTTTTTCTGAGCCCTAGGTACGTCTCTTTTTTTCTCTCAGGAATGGAGAAAATAGAATTACCGTTTATGGATTTCATGCGGTATCTATTAATAAATTCGGCTATTTTTTTTTAAAAACATTTAGCTGCATGGATTCAACAACTAGAAACCAACACCGTTTGTATGTTTTATTCATCTCCTGTTGAGTAACAATTTTGGTTTGGAATGTACGCGTTTATCTGTATATAATGCCTTTTTTGTGTGTGTTGCAGCTCATCTTAATTTACCGTGTGGAAGTCCTAATGCTAAGGATCATCTTATTGCAAACGGTGTTCGGATTACCTCTAAAATAAATTCCGTTACTACTCACTCTTGCTATATATACACGGCAACCTGATTTACCCGAAGGTACTGTCTATTCGGATTTTTGATTGTTGAATTCTTCTGGCCTCAAGGTTTATGTTGTTACGCGTAAACTTTTGCCATTTGTTGTTTCTAAAATTCTACAGGTATATCTCTATTCATCGGTAGTCCACGTGATGACAGTGACCCGCCCAGCACACGTATCGACACCAACTATATGGGGGCAACGTACCGCGGATAGGTAAAATCTGAATTGGTATATAACAAAACCGATTTTGATGTACATAAACCATCATACTTGCGTTTTTGTTTAGTTTTAGACAGGTTACCTAGGATGCCTTTGTAAAATCGAGAATTTTGTAACAAAAATACTTTCTTTCGTGCCTGTTGGCCTGTGAGGCTTATGGGTAAGTAATTTGAATTTTAAAACTCGCAGATAAATTGTGTTGTCAACTATGGAAAATGGGAAGATTGTGAGACGCTTGTCCGGAATTCTATTTTAAAATTGAGTCGATCTCAGGTTTTTGACTCAGATTCCAGCTTTACCAAGTTGGTCAGTGTGACATCCTCAACCGACATCACTATGATCGAGTTGAAAGGAACTGACAAACCCGGATTACTATGTGAAGTTTGTGCAGTTCTCACACACTTAAAGTGTAATGTGTTAAATACTGAGGTATGGACCCACAACACACGAGCCGCATTTATAGTCCAAGTGACCGATGACGAATCAGGGTATGTTGTTTCTGACCCTGAGATACTCTCAATTATAAAGCAAATGTGCTTGAAGGAAGCAACAAGGCTCGAGAAGCCAAGTCCACGGCTTTATTATTCTTTTATAATTTATGGACTGACTAATTATTGATTAAGATTCTAATCACCAATCGATGTAATTCTTTTAAGATTTGCGAACAAAAAAACTCAAAGTTGACGTCCTACACTATGACTAATCAAAGGTATGTTTTTATATCAATGCATTCAAATTTTATTTATCATATGCTAATTGATTTAAGAGTTTTTTTTTTTTTTTTTTTTTCTCTTAAAAAAAAATTATATTTATCTGCATAATTGCAGTTTTGTTGGTGCTAATGCTGGTCTAGCTTTTGGTATTTTACTGAATTAGCTTCATTTATTTTAATTTAGGGAACGGAGGGATGCCGATAAGAGATCTCCCAAAGATGAAAATTATGATCCAATAACTTTGTACTTGCCTCCCACATTTCTCAAGGCGGCCACGTATTTTTGTCTTCAATTCACAACTAACAATCTCTGTTGCAAGTAACTGAAATAAAACGTGGATTGAAGAAACGCATCCAAATCTTGGAGGTCATTAGGCCCATTTCATTGCTGGTGCTGTAGGTAAGTGTGGATAAAAGAAGGATGATTAGCGGTTATTTAGAATGGATGATAAAATGTTTTTAGAGGGTTCAAATTGATTAATATATGCAGTACAATTTTTGCCGCTTGATGATGTAAGGCAGTACAAATTTTAAAATTGCTTGAGGGAACAAACAAAAAAATGAAACTAACAAAAGTAAACATGACAGCATCAACTTAAATGTGCTACTGTTATTATGTAAGATTGCGCTTTTTAATGTTAATGATGCATATTTTGTTTGGATATTAACATATAAATGTTACTCAAATATAGTTTAGCTTACTGTAATATAAGGAGTTGATATAAGGTAACACAAATATCTTTATTGCATGAAATCAACATTTTTAGAGGTATGTTGTGATGGTCTTATATCAATAAATCAACATTTTTAGAGGTATGTTGTGATGGTCTTATATGTTTTTATGATATTGTATAAATAGTGTGCAATATTTTCTAACGTATCTTTGTTATTGTTTTTTTGGTTCTTTTAGTGTTATGTTTGATAGAATTTCAAAACATGGGCGTCAATTTGAAGAGAAGACAAAAGACCATGTGCATGAATATGCTCATTTACATATCAAGGTATGCAATTAAACAAGTATATTAATGGATATGAGTTTGGGAAATTTTTAGTTTGATTGAAGATCTTTTTTTCTCGGTATGAAATCGAGAACGATTTGATACTTCTTGGTGCAACTGCTGTGTCATAAAACGGGCTGCCAACAGAAGCCTTAGATCCGCCGGTTCAAGCGTTGCAACAAAGCTACATAATGACAGCAGTTACTTGCTACAACAGCGTGCTCATGAACATGTGGGACCGAGTAATGCGGCGTCCTAACGTGAGCAATATTTTCTTCGAATTTTGTTATGTCTCCTTTATTTTTATTCATATGCCTTCTGAGTGTTTTGTCGCTTTTTACGTTTAACAAACATTTTGTCATAAAACAAGGTGCCAATAGTAGTCGTAGATCAGCCAATTCGGTCACCACAACCGAGTCAAATATGACATCAGCTATCTTTGACAACAACGCATTGTTGATGTTTTAATCACACGTCCTCTTGACAGTGACCACGTGGGATCGGGTCATGTTGCAAATGAACATATGGGACCGAGTAACGCAGCAGCCCTAGGTGTTATGAATCGCTGACAATAGTTAAATAGGTGATTGCTCACTTTGATAGTTACGTAGAACACGATGGTAAATTTGAATCTAGAAAACAAGTGGCTAAAGGTCACATTGTTTTTGAAGTTATTCTAATTTTAGAACTTTTTAGATCTTTTGTGATTTTTAATCATTCTAATTAGTTGGCTTATTTATCATGTTTCAAGCTGCAACTGCTATGGCTGAATTAGATCTTCCGCTTATTAATCCAATCAGACTTTGCTTGGCTTTGAACTTCTCGGTCTTTCACCATGAGATAATGGCCAATACTAAAAGGTTTCTAAATGTGTCATTCTTACTGTTACATTTTAAGTTCTGGTGTAAATTTGTAGACAAATCTTTATCGAATTTAACAGTCAAATGTAGTTTCTTTAACCACACAAGTTGTAGTCAATGGAGGAAATAGTATGAAGTTGCAGAAGATGAAGGTAATGCCCCCCACCCCCACCCTAATAGTTCAAATAAGTATTTTTGGCAAGTCTTATTCCCATATTGTTAATACTCTCCTATTATTATTAGATGCAACAAAACTGTGAATTGACAAATTTTTGTGACTTAGGAGAGATATAACTGTAAGCAATGTAGAATAATATTCGGTCTATAAGTTGCAGTAGAAATGACAAAATGATATACCCAGCAGAATTATGTTGCATTGGCGAAAATAGAACTGTTAGTTTACAACAATTAGATAAGTGCTTTTAGAGCAATATGCTTAATCTGCGTACCATTGTTAGATAACTGGAGTGAGTTACATGTAAATAGGTTTTAGTCCGTGGAATCGGATCAGAAGTAGAATTTAAGGCAGAGGCTCATCTTCATTTACATTTTTGGTTGATTTTTTTTACCGTTTTCTTGAGATGGTAACTACCGGCTTTGTACATACAAATTGATCTTCCGATACGCATTTACACTACTTTTTCACTGCTCATCCAAATCAGAATTTATTTCATTTATTACCCATTGTGAACAGTTGACAATAGAACACAAAATTATATACTCTCATCATGATTTTTCTATTTATTATGATAAGATTAACCTATTCTCTTTATGCGACCCTCTCGGAGCATAAGTTATGCATCAAAAAATATAAAGCATTTTGTTGTGAAGATTGTATTAGACAACACCCTAGATCAAGGGAGTGGCTATTATCTATGAAAATGTAGATTCCTTGAGGAACGCCTTGATTGTCTCTGAATACATATTGCAGAAACAAATATCATTTGAATTGGGTGACACCATATGCGAGTTGTTCGCTGGAACTTCTCATGTGGAATCTCCGTCTCTCTACCTCTTTATCCTTAAGGTAAGTACTTACCCTCTTTCTACACAATTCTTCATTTCTGTCATCTATACGTAACAAGCAATGCTAAGCATATTTCAACTTCGACCTCTCAAATTATGTGGTCCACTATCTAATCCCACTGATCCACCCATTTTGGCACATCAAGTAAAATGGTCGTTTTATAACAGATTGTGTCATTTATTATTATTTGTGTTTAGAAGTGTAACACCCCCAAAATTTACAGCGGTCGCGGAAGCATACAGATCTTTGAGGGTGCTACGGTTGCGGGTGCAACAATTGGAAATCACAACACAAGGTAACAAATAACGGAATATATACTCCGTTTTAAATTAGAATCAACAATTAAGTTTTACAAAAGGTAATTTCCCATAGTTTTAGATAGAATTTAGGCCCATTAAACTTTTTGGTCCCACATAAAAACAAGTCTCCAATAACAATTTGCCAATCTGACAGAAAAAAGAAAGCTCCATGACCCTTTGCCTTGCCATACCAAATTAATCACACACCTGAGAAAAACATGCTAAAAGTCAGCAAAAATCTAGTGAGTTCATAGGTTTAAATAAAGTCATCAAATAATTAGTTTGGACCAGTGATGAACTCAAATAAGTACATTTTATTATCATCATTTATCCTATTTATTTGACTTGTTTTATTATATTATATATGAGAATTGATACGTTAATGTTTACTTTTGTAATTCTCAGGTAAAAACAAGTATTATGTGAAACTTGGCGATTTTGGACTAATTATGGAGCAAAACAAGCAAGATGTTAAAAGTCTACTGAAATGTACAAGATCAAGATCATTCTGCTCCAGATACGCCGTAACATACTTCTTACATACGGCGTATCACTATCAAGATTTCACAAGTTACAATCCAAGACAGCAAAAGACATGCGCCACATAGAGAAATGGAGTTACGCCGCATCTTAAGGCGGTGTACGAATATTCCTGAATATATTAATCTTGGACCCCACGCGAAGTTAAGTCAATGCGCCGCATCTACTTATCATATGCGCCGCATCTAACCCTCAGACAGAAACTATAAATACCCCAAAGTCAGACGAATTTTGGGTGCAAGATACCATACATACGAGTACCAAACCAGAGACGAATTCAGACGTATTAGCAGCACAAGACACAACCTGAACGAAGATACAAGAGCTGTAAGAAGGTCCTGCATGTATTCAATTCATTAAGTAGTTTTGTTTTATTGTATTAGTACACTTTAATTCATCAGGATTGATGGGTTGATGTCATGTGACTACGGAAAATCATGCACACCCCTTAAAATTGCTTTCCCATTAATTAAAGTTTATATGTTGATGTCTTTGGTGACTTTTATTAGTGCATTGATAACCTCTGTGTCTAGCTGAGCGTTTCTTGGGTCGCCATGCCCCTTCCTCGCCTATCTATTCTAGCGTATACGAAACGTGGGCATCACAAATGCTCAATATTCTAGGATAGTGGGATAGACATAAGTGATCATTAAGGGTTTACTCACCGATAAGATTAGAGCCAACGAGAAAGGGTTAATTATATACACTTCATATAAAACTAGCAATAAAACAAGTGACAAGCTACTTAATTATCAGGACAGGTCTTCTTATTGTCTCAAGTATCTATCTGTGTACGTGTGTGCTAATCGCTGATTCGTGCTCATTAGTTTAGTTTACTATTTAATCATAACCAAACCGTGCCAGTCTCTCAGGCTGAACCCCCCTTGCGTTAGATTAGGTTGTATAGCTAACTTAGGATATTAAAATACTGATTAGAATAACTAGATAATACGTTCCACTCTTAGTGATCGACACTCTACTTACCATTGTATTCATACTGATCGGGTACACTGCTCGTTAAGTGTGTGTGTTATTGATAAGTCGGCTAAATATAAATTTAAAACTTGAGTAGGCATTAATACTGCTAAACCGCAACGAAACATCACGCGCGCATCAAGTTTTTGGCACCGCTGCCGGGGAGTGAATTGTTATTATCTGTTAATTTGATTAGTATTTTAATTAGGTTTTTCTTTTTAGTTTTATTTTTAGATTCTAACCACTAACCCTGTTATATATTAGATAGATTGCATTCATTGTATAATTTGCATATTTTCTGTTTTTGTGTGTTTTTATTTTCTGTAATTTTTGTTTCTTTTTGTTTGTTTTTATTTTTTGTTTTTCTGTATTTTTCTGCATTCTGCTATCGTTGTACTGTGCTGATACAAACGATACGGCGCATCTGTTTTCACAGATACGGCGTATTGCGTTTTTATTTTTATAAAATACAACGCGTTTAATAAATTCGAGTACGACGCATCTTTCCCAAGATACGGCGTATTCTGTTTTTAATAAGAAATTTTTCTAAACCCTAACGCCATACGACGCATCTGTTTTAACAGATACGGCGTATTTTCGATTTAAATTAAAAACAGGTTTTCGAATTATTAAACAGATACGACGCATCGATTTCTATCGATACGGCGCATCTTCTGAATCAAAAATCTTGTATTTTAAAACGTAACGAAAATACGGCGCATTAGCTTCTGTTAATACGACGCATTTAATTTTAATAAATATAAACGATTTTTGATAATTTAAAACTGATACGGCGCATTCTAATTCTAAGCGGCGTATCTGTTTTCTGAATATAAGTCTAATTAAATTTTAACAATTATAAGATACGGCGTATCCAACTTTCTGGATACGGCGCATCGTTTGCAGATATCAGCAACTTTTATTTTTCATATTCCGTTTTCGTTGTTAATTTTCTGATTTCATACTTTCTTGAACATACCCTACTGATGCTTTTGTGATGGTTTCAGGAAGTGCATGACCAGGAGTTCAACTAAGAACTTGATTAAACCTTTCGAAGATCCTGAACGAGCCTTACATTCGCTTAAAAGGCTTTTCAACACAAAAAGCTTTGAAATTTCATGTTCGTTCGAGCTTGATTACTTTTCTGAAGAGAAGGAGGAAGAAGAGACAGAAACAATGGCGTAAAACACTACTATGGAGGAATACATGAACAAAACCCGTGCTGATTACAGTTCAGGAGTTGCTAGACCAAAGTTTGATGAAAAGTCAAAGTTTGAGTTGAAGGGTCAGTTTCTCAAGGAGCTAAGAGAAAATGCTTTTAGTGGAACAGAACATGAAGATGCTAATGAACATGTTGAAAAAGTCCTCGAGATTGCAGATTTGTTTACTATAGAAGGAGTCTCTGACGATCAACTTATGCTAAGAATCTTTCCAATTTCGCTTAAAGGAGCTGCTAATAAGTGGCTAAGGAATGAACCTGCTAGTTCAATCACAACATGAGAAAATTTGAAGAGCAAATTCCTGAAAAGATATTGTCCACCTACTAAAACTGCTAAAAAGATGGAGGCTATCAACAGTTTCAAGCAAGAGCCTGATGAAACTCTTTATCAAGCTTGGGAACGATTTAAAGACTTATTGATGAAATGCCCTCAACATTATCTAAGCCCAATGCAGGAGATAATATTGTTCTATCAAGGATTGGACGTGCCTACTAGACAAATCTTGGATGCTAAGGGAGCTGTGCCTCAAATGAGTGCAGCCAATGCTAGAAAAGCTATCCAAGAAGCTGCTGATCATTCTCAAAAATAGCACAACGGAACCTCTACTAGATCTAAGAGCAGCACTAATTTTGACGGGTTTGCTGCAATTCAAGCTCAATTGGATAAAATTAGTAGAGAGATGAAGAAGCGTGATGAGAAAGTTTATGCTGCCCAAGTTGGATGTGAAAAATGCGAAGGACCTCACTACACTAAAGATTGCCCTAATAAGAATGAAAGTGAGACTTTTGAAGAAGCATACTACACACAATTTGGACAACCATTCCGACCTTCAGGAAGATTTAGGGAAGCTACTCCAGGATACTATCAAAAGAACAATTTTAATCCCACTTATCAAGAAAGGAGGCAAACTTTGGATGACACTCTAAAGAAAATTATGGCCGATGCTGCTAAAAGACATGAAGAGAACACCGCTATGATCAAAGAAATCCGAGCCTCAACGGATACTATAACAAGAAATCAAGGAGCTTCGATCAAAGCATTGGAACAACAAATCGGACAAATGAGCAAGGTTCTTCAAGAAAGGGGATACGTAAGTTTACCAAGCTCAACTGAAACTAACCCAAGAGATCATGTCAAGGCCATATGCACTACTGAAGAAGTCACGCCTAACATTCCTTTTCCTAGAAGATTGATGAATGGTAATGATGCTGCAAAGCCCGAATTTTTCTTTAATTCTTTAATCAGTTTAAGGAGATTACTCAAAGAGAAGACAAAGATTAAAGAGGAGATCAAGGCTACAATGAAAGAAGAGAGCTCTGCAACCGACTTACGTGCCTTGCCTCATAAAGAAAAAGACCCATGAAGTTTTACTTTACCTTGTTCAATTAATGACATATCTTTCAATAATGTATTAGCTGACTTAGGAGCTAGCGTTAGTGTTATGCCCCTTAAGACATTCACTACCCTAGGACTAGGAGAGTTAGCACCAACTAAGCTGCTTATTGAATTGGCTGATAAAACAGTAAAACAACCTGAAGGGATTGCTGAAAATGTGCTAGTTAAGATTGAGAAGTTTGTTTTCCTAGTAGACTTTGTTATATTAGATATGCCCGAGGATGTTAAGATTCCTTTAATCCTTGGAAGACCTTTCTTGTCTACCGCCCATGCTAAGATTAATGTGTTTAAAAGAAAAATCTCATTAAAGGTAGGGAATAATAAACTTGTCTATAAGTGCCAAAATCTTGCTAAAAGCATAATTAGAGGCGTCTATGTGCTAGGATTAAGAGAACGTATGGACCTCAATCTTGAAGCTAGGCTTATGGGAGAAACATTGATTCAAAACAACTCAACTAATCCTAATCATGAGAACCTCGAGGAATTTATTGACCTTAATGTACCTACCGAACTTAGGCGCGATATTGTTAATGATTCTGATGATGAGTGGTATGATTGCGTAGTGATTAACAAACGTAGGAGAATAGTTGAGAATACAAATTCGAATAATGATGTGTTTATTGAACTACCACCTCACCTTGCATATTTATGCTTATATAATAATAAGAATTTCCCGTCTATCATTTTGTCATCTTTACCTGAAAGGGACAGAACTTTGTTTATACAGATATTAAAGAAGAATGGCGTGGAAATTAAGGACGAGCAAGGAGTGTTCAATATTACTGGACTGGCGATGAGGGAGCGCGATGCTTCCGACTCTTTCAGTGATCGGTATTAAGGAGCTGAACGTGAGTCTAACTTGAAGACTCTGGAATAAAGACAAGTGCTGACCGGAGGACAACCCGAAGAATTTTACATTCTGTTCTGTGTCAAGTCTGTCAGACCTGTAGAAGATACGGCGCATCTCCATCCTAAGATGCGACGCATCGCCTGCACTGGTCATATCTTATTTAATTTTCTGCATTTTTACTTTTGACTTTAAAACTTTCTGTCAGTATTTTAATCCGGCGCATCCCTGGTTAAGGATGCGACGCATCTTTTATTCTAATTCGTATTTATTCCAGGCTCGATACGGCGTATCTTCTTCCATAAGATACGGCGTATCGACTGACCTGATGATTTTCATTTTAATTTTTTAGTTTTATTTTTTCTAACTACTAATGTATTATGCAAGTTTGAACCTTCTTAACTCAGGTGTGTTAAAGTCTGAATGGTATTATAGATTCCTGCATTCTTGTGGATACATCATTTTTGAAGCTTAAACGTTCTCATCCACAAGAAAGTTGATTTTTGCTCTTATACGAATAATGGAGGATCATACCGAGCAAATCTCAGGGGAGTTATTCTGTTCTAATTCTTTTATTTTCCAGTTTTTAACCTTTGACACAAACAACGAGGACGTTGTTTAACTTAAGTGGGGGGATGGAGAATTAGAACACTTACTTGTCCTAAACTTTTTCAAAATATGCTTAAAATGCGTTTAATATATCAAAATTTAAATTTTTTATAGCATGTTTTTGTTTAAAGTCTAAATTACATAGCTGCACACATAACCTTATTTCCAAAAATTGTGAACTTATCAAAATTCACAAATCTATGAGTGTGCCGGTGACTTGTAAACTTTAGAACTTGACTTGTATACTATTCGAGACCACCATAATAAGTATTATCTATATAATTGGAATGACTTGTCTAAATTGGTAAATTTTTTGGATTACACCCAAATAGCCTTTATATGTTATGTGATATTAACTAACTACACTGGTTAGTTAACCCCTGTATAAACCCTTTGTTACTCTCACTTTTAGAGTAAGATACCCCTAGAAAAACACTCAGAGCCATTCCTTTCGTTTCTTACACCTTTGTTATAATGTTTCGATACACCCTTACACCTTAGCCTACCCTGTAGATTAAAATCCGTGGTTAATTGCTTTAGGCAAAGTGTGTTTCCTTACATTACCTGTGTTCGCGTGCGTAATTCATTATCTTTGGTTGAGTCAGGAAATTGCACAATGCAATTGGTATGAAAGTAGATATTGTATAACTTTGAGTTTATTTTTCGTGTGTTTGCTACTTTCACTATTACAGTTATTTCTGAAAGTATGAAGAGTATGGAAAAATTATCCGGAAAAATAGTGATAGAAAAGTTGTGAAATTTTAGATGTCAAAAAAAAAAAAAAAAAAAAAAAAAAAAAAAAATCCGAAAAAATAGAAAAGAAAAAGAAAAAGGAAAAGTTGGAAGTTTGTTTTAACCAACTTATGTAAAGTTTTGTATTAAGTGGGAGATATCACCACTATTTGTTGTATATTATATTTATGGATTGAATGGGAGTTGGCCGTTATGGGAACGCCAACTAAGGTTATTCTTTGATTGAGATCTTGTTAAGTATAATTCGTGTCTACCTAAAGCGTGTGTTTCAAGTGTTAAAGCGTGAGTTATTCAATGATATGAGTCTTATTCATGGGATGGTTGGGAAAGTAATTTACCACACTTAGGATTTTAATTTATCTGTTTTGTTTTTTTTCATTTTACACCAATTTGTATCCCAAATATTATCCATACCCTATATCATTCTTTATCCAAACCTTTGATTTATTGAGATTAGGGATTTGTGCAATCTTAAGTATCGTAGTCGTGGATTCGGCTATGTATTTATGATTTTGTCGCCCTTTTTGATATAATATTATTGGTAAAGATTACTTGGTCCTATCTTTAGCCCATTCGAGTTAAGGATTTGAGCAATTGCAAGTATCGTGGTCGTGGATTCGATCATGTATTTGTGATTTTGTCTCCTTTTCTGAAATATGAGATCGATAGAGATTAAAAAGGATCATTAACCCTTAACCAACAAACCCTTTTTACCGCTTTAGACTTGTTATTCCTTGGCTTTAGTGGGGGAGATGTGTATACTTGCCAAGCTTATGATAGAATATTTGTCACGACTGGACAGTTAAACGATTAGATTTGCTTTTATCGAAATATTTTATTTTATTTCTAATTCGTTAAGTGTTTGGTTGTGCAATTATGACAAAACGAATACATGCTTAAATATAAAAATAAATCCTAATATCTTTTAGGATACATTTTCATAAGATTTATTCTAAGGTTTACTTGGGGACAAGTAAAGTTCATGTGGGGGGATATTTGATGAACTCAAATAAGTACATTTTATTATCATCATTTATCCTATTTATTTGACTTGTTTTATTATATTATATATGAGAATTGATACGTTAATGTTTACTTTTGTAATTCTCAGGTAAAAACAAGTATTATGTGAAACTTGACGATTTTGGACTAATTATGGAGCAAAACAAGCAAGATGTTAAGAGTCTACTGAAATGTACAAGATCAAGATCATTCTGCTCCAGATACGCCGCAACATACTTCTTACATACGGCGTATCACTATCAAGATTTCACAAGTTACAATCCAAGACAGCAAAAGACATGCGCCGCATAGAGAAATGGAGTTACGCCGCATCTTAAGGCGGTGTACGAATATTCCTGAATATATTAATCTTGGACCCCACGCGAAGTTAAGTCAATGCGCCGCATCTACTTATCATATGCGCCGAATCTAACCCTCAGACAGAAACTATAAATACCCCAAAGTCAGACGAATTTTGGGTGCAAGATACCATACGTACGAGTACCAAACCAGAGACGAATTCAGACGTATTAGCAGCACAAGACACACCCTGAACGAAGATACAAGAGCTGTAAGAAGGTCCTGCATGTATTCAATTCATTAAGTAGTTTTGTTTTATTGTATTAGTACACTTTAATTCATCAGGATTGATGGGCTGATGTCATGTGACTACGGAAAATCATGCACACCCCTTAAAATTGCTTTCCCATTAATTAAAGTTTATATGTTGATGTCTTTCGTGACTTTTATTAGTGCATTGATAACCTCTGTGTCTAGCTGAGCATTGCTTGGGTCGCCATGCCCCTTCCTCGCCTATCTATTCTAGCGTATACGAAACGTGGGCATCACAAATGCTCAATATTCTAGGATAGTGGGATAGACATAAGTGATCATTAAGGGTTTACTCGCCGATAAGATTAGAGCCAACGAGAAAGGTTTAATTATATACACTTCATATAAAACTAGCAATAAAACAAGTGACAAGCTACTTAATTATCAGGACAGGTCTTCTTATTGTCTCAAGTATCTATCTGTGTACGTGTGTGCTAATCGCTGATTCGTGCTCATTAGTTTAGTTTACTATTTAATCATAACCAAACCGTGCCAGTCTCTCAAGCTGAACCCCCCTTGCGTTAGATTAGGTTGTATAGCTAACTTAGGATATTAAAATACTGATTAGAATAACTAGATAATACGTTTCACTCTTAGTGATCGACACTCTACTTACCATTATATTCATACTTGCTTACCAATATATTCATACTGACCGGGTACACTGCTCGTTAAGTGTGTGTGTTATTGATAAGTCGGCTAAATATAAATTTAAAACTTGAGTAGGCATTAATATTGCTAAACCGCAACGACACATCACGCGCGCATCAACCAGCATGATCATTATAACACATATAATGTCATACAAAAGTATCTATCGCACTAGCACTAAGTTCATGCCACTGAAGCTCGACAGTCCAGTGTGCTAATCGAACACATAATTAATAGTCAAGGGGCCCTTAGCGAGTGTTTAACCCAATACACTCGAAGTCCGACTTGCTATACGCTCGTTTGCCTATCCGGTCAAACCGAACGGGGGGGGGGGAGTCACCCCAATAGATCTATCTAAAGCAATCACGCTTCCCAAAGGAAATTAACGACTCATGAAAATGGGCAAAACAGGGGGTTCTAGGGCTTAAGCTAACTGCGCAATAGGTTTGAGTAAAAATAATAACATTATGGTCCATAAAAGATTTGCATGTTTCTCACCCCATATTTGTAAAAACAAGTAAAGGTAAAACTGGGGCTATAAACTCACATTTATTGGCCTGAACAGTGAATGCTGTGAAATTAGGGAGTGCACGGCACCAACACGCAACCTAAATTAAATAACCATGTCTTAGTTTCAAGTATTAAATTCAAGTCTCTTCAGATTTTAATTTCAATGTTTTTGTGTACTTGTGATGTTGTCACTGGCGTGACAGTAAATAGGTTTACTAAATTCTCTCCTAAAGGGCGGTGAGGGGAAATCCTACAATTGTCCTAAAGGTATGGATGAATTAAACCTAATTGTGATATGTATATATATATATATATATATATATATATATATATATATATATATATATATATATATATATATATATATATATATATATATATATATATATATATATTATATATATATATATATATATACATATATTGTTTGTTAGGGTCACCTATGCTGGTTTTAAAAGTATGACTTAATATTTGTGAAGTTCATCACTTAATGGTTTATACCCGTTAACTTGAGTAATTTAACTTAACTTCCTTATTATGATCCATTTACACAACCTTAGTTTAAAGTTTTATGTTTGACAATCTATTCAAGTTAAATGATATATGTATATTTTTAGTGACGTCCACTTTACCTTAATTGATTTTCGAATATAAGTGTTAATGTATTGTTATATACCTTTTCGTGTGTTATGGTGTACCATTATCGTGAGATTTATTGCTAACCTAACTATTTTCGTTACACAAGTTCATGCTAGTCTATATATTTCTATTTTTATCAAAGTGAGCGTAAAATTAATTGTATCACAATGTGTATATATTAGCCTAGTTGTTTTAATTGTTTTTGTCGCGTTTATCATTTCGGCTATTCAAGCTTTTAAGTATTCATATGTTAACGTAAATAAGAGTACACTTTTGTTTTCGGCTATGTTTGCTTTTACGTGACTATAAATTGAATAATTTTAGCCAAATGTTTATATGTTTGACTATACAAGTCTTATATCAGTTAATGAATTTTTATGTGTCCTTTGTGTTTCAGCTATTACAAATTTAGTTGATATAAATTGGTTTGTACGGCTGTTGATCATTTTCTTTGCTTGCGACAATATAACTGTTATTCGAATGGGTTTCTTTACACTTAATGGGCTGCGGCCCATGGGTTCTAGGAGGGAAAATATTAAGTCGCTATTGGGCTGGGTTTATAATTTATCCTGGTGGGCTTAAGAGTCATATGCAGGCCCATAATACAGTCTGGGTCCAAGGCTATCAAGTGGGCTATTATTAGGCTCTTAGTTGGGTTTAGTTGCTGGGCTTTTGGCCTGCTATTTTACTAAGGTAAAAACAGAAGTGCACCAAGTTCACTTACTTGGTGACACCTTCCTGGGACTTTTCTTTTTCGCCACTGAGATGAGTTACTACTCATGGTTTCGGCTTTACTTCATTACCCCTATTCTAGTACTACTCGACTTCTAACCTTTGGGGTCTAAGTGGTGACTATACGTTGAGCTCTTGACCCATCTATAGGTCGACTTGGGTGAAGCGAAAAGACCTCAAAGCTTAGCTACTTGTACTCTAATCATCCATCACTTGCTAGACTTTCTTGGGGTGTATCCTGACAAGTCACTAGTATTTTTATTCGACCACAAATCTTACTTATTGGGTTTGTTTTGAGCAAATGATGCTATCCCTCGTTGAGGTTTCAGGTTCGGGGTCAAATGAGCCATTCCAAGGCTCAAACCGTGGGTGCATTACTCATGGTTTGGGGTCAAATGGTGGCTATCAACTTGGTTCAATTGTCCCCTAGATGAGTTGTTTTTCCCTTGTCCATTCGACCACCCTTGGCACCTAGCCTTGGCTGTCAATGGCTTGGTTAAATCTTTGGTTGGTTACAGTGTTTATCAACCTCAGCATAGCAACACAAGAGATACCATTCAAGCTATTCTATTCAAATCAAATCTTCCACAGGTTCGGACCAGGAACCTGTGGTTCCTAAGGCCCTCGAATACATTAATGATCTAATCTTGACTTAACCAAAATTCCCAGGTTCGATCTTAAACCCGTCCATTTTGTGACCTTAGTTACAATACTAATCGTGATGAACAATATATTTTTATCATTCATATGCTACTCCTTTCGACAACAACAATAATCAACAAAATTTCTCAAAGGTTTCTACCTCCTGGGAAAACCTATTCGACATCAACTAACAAGTCAACACTAAATTTTTCTCCTCAAATTAATTATATTTCTAGGTATTATTTCGACAGAAACACTATAACATCAACATAAACTTTCTTATCCACTCGACCTAATTTCTTATCATGAACGATTCTTGATAATTAAAATAACACAAACTAAATGAATCTAAATCAAAGGTTAACCTTACAATGATTTCTTGGTGAATGAACACTTGGATGACCTTCAATCCAAGACCCAACTGCTCCAATATCAACCAACCCTAACCTCAAATCGAATCACAACTTAACCCTTTTCTTGAGAACCTCTCAGATTTTTGGTATATTTTGATGATTTTGTGATTCGAATCCCCTTTGGAGGTGCGGATTTAAAGAGTATATTGGAGAGTAACTCCATAAGGTCTTTCGGATTTGGGGTGAATAATCCTACCCTTTTGGTGTATTATCTCTATTTCTATGGTTTCTTAATCCTATGTTGGTTCGTGACTATTGAAGAAGACAAGGTTTTCTAGGTCAAAGGATTAGATATTGGCTGAGATTGAGATGGTGATGGGTCGAAGTTTTTGGGGAAGATAATGGGGCGGACGAAATGAATTAGGGTAGCAGGTTTTTATGGGTTTGTGTGTTAGTGGAAAGGTGGGGATTTATTTTTAAGTATTGGAAGAATTATTAGTTTAGGTGTGATACTTTAATACCCGCGTTTCGTCAAACTGTGTTAAATTCAGATCCAACCTGGAACCGTCACCAATATATGAGTTTATATTTTTAGAGTCGTTATGTATTACTTAAATATTTTTCTGAGTCCTTAATTATTCACTAACATTTTCTGAATCTCAGATTTGTTCCTGGTTTGCGTGTGGTGTCAGTTCGTGTGAAACTGGGATAACCTCCCGTTTTCAATACAATAATCATGGGTAATTCATTAGATGTAATAATTTCACTGTTCCTTGGTGAGATTTCTGGGTGACAATATGTGCAGGTCTGTTATCAGTTTTAACACATAACGGTCTAGTCAGGTGTCCTAGTCACAGAAATGAATTGTCAATAATATAAATATTAGGTAATTTTACCAGTTGTCACAAGAAGGGAGAAAGGTAGGGTATCTTGGCGTCCCATCAATGTCTATTTGTTCTTGACTTGCGGTATTCTTGATGACACAGGAGCCATAAATCATGAATATGTAGTTACAGCAGATGATGTTGATAAACTTATTTCTGTTGACTACATACCTTTATATTGCATCATTCAACTATTTGGTGACTCATTACAATTTATTCCCAGGAGTAATGCCCAAGTATTTTAGCTCTGTGTGGTCGTTGGCTCAGTTTCGTTTAGTTGAAGGTTCTTAATATATTGCTGCCATCGGTCATCAAAAAAAAAATACAGTAGTCATTCTCAGCATGGATGGAAGGTGAGTGAATGATAAGTTTTTCTGTATATTTGTCATTTTTATCCTTAAGGTAAGTACTTACCCTCTTTCTACACAATTCTTCATTTCTGTCATCTATACGTAACAAGCAATGCTAAGCATATTTCAACTTCGACCTCTCAAATTATGTGGTCCACTATCTAATCCCACTAAGGCACTAATCCACCCATTTTGGTACATCAAGTAAAATGGTTGTTTTATAACAGATTGTGTCATTTATTATTATTTGTGTTTAGAAGGGAGAAAGGTAGGGTATCTTGGCGTCCCATCAGTGTCTATTTGTTCTTGACTTGCGGTATTCTTGATGACACAGGGGCCATAAATCATGAATATGTTGTTACAGCAGATGATGTTGATAAACTTATTGCTGTTGACTACATACCTTTATATTGCATCATTCAACTACTTGGTGACTCATTACAATTTATTCCCAGGAGTAATGCCCAAGTATTTTAGCTCTGTGTGGTCGTTGGCTCAGTTTCGTTTGGTTGAAGGTTCTCAATATATTGCTGCCATTGGTCATCAAAAAAATACAGTGGTCATTCTCAGCATGGATGGAAGGTGAGTGAATGATAAGTTTTTCAGTATATTTGTAATTTTTATCCTTAAGGTAAGTACTTACCCTCTTTCTACACAATTCTTCATTTCTGTCATCTATACGTAACAAGCAATGCTAAGCATATTTCAAATTCGACCTCTCAAATTATGTGGTCCACTATCTAATCCCACTGATCCACCCATTTTGGTACATCAAGTAAAATGGTCGTTTTATAACAGATTGTGTCATTTATTATTATTTGTGTTTAGAAGGGAGCAAGGTAGGGTATCTTGGCGTCCCATAAGTGTCTATTTGTTCATGACTTGCGGTATTCTTGATGACACAGGGGCCATTACAATTTATTCCCAAGAGTAATGCCCAAGTATTTTGTTGGGAATTAAATGTTCTAAAGATTAGTTTTAAGAATTACAAGTTCACAAAGTTAGTACTGCTGAGAAGTATACTCTAACAGTTCCTACTACTAGTGTATATTTAGCCTTACAAGATATAACTAACAGTACAAACTATGTTAGTACTGCTGGTAGAAGCAAAAGGTACTACTAATGGATACTACTGCTGGAATGACTCATACTACTGCTGAGTGGATAAGTGTCACGTATACTACTGCTGAGTAGATAAGTATACAAAGATATTTTGTGTATAAAAGTCAAAGATATACGGTAGATAATATCTTTGATAGGTGTTAAGTAAACAAGTTGTGTACACAAATACTAGTTGTATCTTAGCTATTGACACAGTCCATGCATGTGTTTGACAAGACTAGACTATATTGTAAAGATCTTCTTTGGACTATAAAGAGAAGATCTTAGCTTTGTGTCTCGTGTTTCTTGATTAGAATTTTCATATTATTATCAAAAAGAACAAACACAACAATAGCAACAGTTATAGAAACATAAGATTCAAGGTTTTGTAATCCTAGTGATAAGTGAAGATCACTCGTATTATTTTCTTAATAATATTGAATCATTTGGTGATATACTTTCTTTGTTCTTTATCAAATTCAACAACCACCATTGTTCCATTTCCATATAACCATAACCTTCTAAGTGTGGTTAAGTAAATTCCGCGTACTTAATCATATTAACTCAAAGATATCATATACACAAAGTTACATAGGACTAACACCCTCTCAATGTATCGATCAACCTCTCAATTGGTATCAGAGCAAGGCTGATATATTTGATTTAGAAGAAGAAGCAGAAATGGATGTGGAGAATACTCAGGCTACAAATATTGCTGCAAAGTTGCCCATGATCAAACAGAATGAGTTTGAGTTATGGAGGTTAAGAATTGAGCAATACTTTATGGTTCAAGATTATGCTCTTTGGGATATCATTATGTATGGTGATTCTTTTTCACTAGGTTATTCAGATGTTATTCTTGAAGGCAAAACAATTAGGAAAAGAAATACTGGACCAATTACCAATGAAGATAGGATACAGAAGAGAAATGATCAAAAAGAAAGAAATTTGTTGCTTATGACCATTCCTGGTGAACAAATGCTATCTTTTAGCAAGTATCCTGATGCAAAAACTCTTTTTGAAGAGATTTGTGCATGGTTTGGTGGTAATGAAACTACCAAGAAAACACAGAAGACATTGCTGAAACAACAATTTGAAAATTTTAGTTCACATAGCAATGAATCTCTTGATAAGCTATTTTCTAGATTACACAAGATTGTCAGTCCGTTAGCTGTGTTGGGTGTTGAGATAGCAAAGGAAGATCTCAACATGAAGTTCTTAAGAAGCCTATCTGATGAATTCCATACTCATGTGGTTGTCTGGGTGAATAAGCCAGACATTGAAACCATGAAACTCAATGATTTGTACAACAACTTCAAAATTGTTGAACAAAGTCTGAAGAAGTCTGGAAACTATGGTACTAGTTCTGGGAATGTGGCACTCTTGTCATCTCCTAGTATTAGTAAGTCAGAAGAGGTAGATGAAGATGAAGGTTTTTCTATTGCTAACTATGGTGGTCCTACTACTAGTTCACAAAAGAATGCTGCTGGACTTGGAGATCCATCATTATATGTATTCATTTCTAGTCAAACTAGTGGTTCTACTCTAAATCATAAAGACCTTGAACAGGTGGATGATGATGATTTAGAAGAGATGGATATCAAGTGGCAGGTTGCTTTACTTAGCATGAGGGCTAAGAAGTTTTAGCAAAGAACTGGAAAGCAGATTACCATAAATGGTAATGAAACTGCTGGGTTTGATAAGAAGAAAGTAGAATGTTTCAACTGTCATATGCTAGGACATTTTGCTAGAGAATGTAGAAACCCAAGGAAGCAGGATAATAGGAACACATGGTATAAGCAAGAGAAGAAGAAGGAAGTCACAGTGGAAGAGCCAAAGGCTATGCTAGCCATTGATGGTATTAGCTATGATTGGAGCTTCATGGCTGATGAGGAGGAAGCACCAAAAGAAGCTGCAATGGTGGCCACTGAGACTGCACTGATGGCCTTTTCTGATTCAGAGGTAAATTCTATAATCAAATGTACTGAATCATGCTCTGCTCTTAAAGCTTATGAAAAACTTAAAAAGGAATATGAGGATCAGCTAGAAGAGTTTTATAACACACTTGCTAATTTAGCTAATCATAAAAGAGGTCTAGCTGTTCTTGAAAAACAGATCTTACATTTTCAAGGAAATGAATCTAGGTTTAGTGATGACATGGCTGCACTAAAAGGAAACATAGAATTCAAAGATGAATTTATTCTTGTGCTGAATGAATCTCTAGCAGAGCACAAAAAGAAATGTGAAAATGTAAAGATGACAGTAGACACACTAGATAATGCCTCAGATAGAATCAATAGACTTTGGGAAGCTCAAATTGTTAATAAAGCTAAGTCTGGCATAGGTTACAAATCTGTTCCTCCACCATACAGAGGTGTTCCTTCACCTCCAGGAATTGACCTAGCACACACAGGATTTGCTGAGTTTCAAGAACCAACAATGGAATATGGTTCTAAGTCTACTGAGAGTCCTAAGGTAGAGAAAGTAAGTGAAAGTATAAGTAATATTTCACTTCCTGAGGACAAGGTGTCCTCTGTTAAGAAATCAGATGAAGTTCTCATTGAGGACTGGATATCTGATGATGAAGAAGAACTACAGGTTATGTCTAAACCTGAAGTTGTTAAGAAAGCAGAAACAAGTGTTCCTAAAGTGGTCAAAATTGATACTGTTAGGCCTAAATCTAATATTAAACATGTTAGGAAACCAGTCAAGTATTGTGAACAATACAGAACCACCAACAAGCCCAGAGGTAACCATAGAAATTGGAATAACCTCAAGTCTCACCAACTAGGTGATGAATTTGCCTTTTATAACAAAGCTTGTTACACATGTGGTAGTTTTGATCATCTTGCAGCTTTCTGCAACAAATGGGTATCTGGGTATGCAGACAATAGAGTGAATTTCAAAAGGCAAACTCCTCAAACTCACTTTCACTCTAGTTCTAATTTTAATAGAACAAAACCCAGAGCAGTTTCAAAAGCAGTTCCTACTGCTAGGCAAGCAGTTTCTACTACTAGACCATTTATGACTGTTAACCCAAGACCAACAGTTAAAAATGCAAAATCAATTCACAAAAAATGCATCAAAAACTGTTCAAAGGCCCATTCAAACAAAAGCAGTGGTCCAAAAACAAGTTTGGAAACCAAAGGGTTCAACTGCAAAGCTTAGCAGTAGAAACTGCTAAGCAAACAGTTCATACTGCTGCTAGGGAAAACAGGGCAAATGCTGTTAAGGCCTCAGCATGTTGGGTTTGGAAACAAACTAAATCCAATAGTGCATCAACTGTTCTTAAAAGATTACATTACATTGATGCACATGGCAAATCCAAGTCAGTAATGGCTTGGATTCCCCAAGGAAACTAATTCCTTATTTGTGTGCAGGAACATTCAGAAGCAGATCATGAAGATCAAGGCTATTCAGATAGTGGATGTTCAAGGCACATGACAGGCAACAAGTCTTATCTTTCAAATTTCAAATCATTAGATGGAGGCTATGTTACCTTTGGAGGAGGAATTGGTGGAAGAATTACTGGTAAAGGTACTATTTAAACCAGTAAATTAGATTTTGAAGATGTGTTCTATGTGCAAGAGCTTAAGTATAATCTTTTTAGTGTCTCACAAATGTGTGACAAAAAGCACAAAGTTCTTTTCTGTGACACTGAATGTCTTGTACTTTCTTCTGATTTTAAGATGCCTGATGAAAGTCAAGTACTTCTTAAAATTCCAAGAAAGGGCAACATGTATAGTGTTGATATGAAGAACATTGTTCCTAAAGAGGCACTTACTTGTTTGCTTGCAAAGGCCACATTGGATGAATCTATAAAATGGCATAGAAGGCTTGGTCACATAAATTTCAAAAACATAAATCAGATTGTTAAGAATGGTTTGGTAAGAAGTTTACCTCAAAAACGATTTAAAAATGACCAAACATGCATTGCTTGTCTTAAAGGCAAACAACACAAAGGCAATTGTAAGCTCAAAATTTTTTACTCTAATGATCAATCATTGTTTATGCTTCATATGGATTTATTTGGACCTACAAATGTTAGTAGTTTGATGCATAAAAGATATTGTCTAGTTATTACTGATGACTATAGTAGATTTACATGGGTTTTCTTTTTAGGTTCTAAGGATGAGACTTCTAGCATCCTTAAGACTTTCATTACACAGATAGAAAACCTAGTAGACAAAAGAGTAAAAGTCATTAGATTTGATAATGGGACAGAATTCAAAAATAGAGTTATGGATGATTTCTGCAAAGAAAAAGGTATTAGGAGAGAATTTAGTGTTGCTAGAACTACTCAGCAAAATGGAGTTGTTGAAAGAAAGCATAGAACACTTATAGAAGCTACTAGAACTATGTTAGCTGACTCAAAGTTGCCTATAACTTTTTGGGCAGAAGCAGTTAATACTGCTTGTTATGTACAGAACAAAGTTTTAGTTGTCAAATCTCACAATGAGACAGCATATGAGCTTTTTAGAGGTAGGACTCATGCAATAGGATTTCTTAGACCTTTTGGATGTCATGTGACAATTCTGAATACCTTAGACCATCTTGGAAAGTTTGATGGCAAAGCAGATAAAGGATTCTTAGTTGGATATTCTCTCAATAGCAAAGCTTTTAGAGTATACAACTCAAGAACTAGAAGAATAGTGGAAACCCTGCATGTGGAATTTTTAGAAAACAAATCAAATGTAGCAGGTGAAGGTCCCAAATGGCTATTTGATCTTGAGACACTAACCCATTCTTTGAATTATGTGCCTGTTGTTGTTGAAACTAATGAAATTTCAGGTTCAAAAGCTGATGAAACAACAAATGAGGCAGGGTTAAACAAAGAGAAAGATCAAGATTTTATATGGATGCCAATATGGACCAGTGTGGCTTCAACTTCAACAACTGATGAATCTTCTTCTGGTAAAGCTAAAGAAGGTGTTGTAGATGAAAACAAGGAACATAGATCTGGAGAACAAGAAAATCAAGTAAGCAGTTCTAAAGCAGTTCATACTGCTGAGACAGAGCAAGACACTGCTAGGCTAAAAGTTCCTACTGCTGAGTTTCAACTTTCTACTGCTAGGCCAATAGTTTCTACTGCTGGCCCATCAGAACCAAATGAAGCAGAATTCTTAGACAATGAGGTGGATTTGAGTAATCTCCCACCTAACTATCAAGTTCCTACCACACCACACACTAGGATTCACAAAGTCCACTCCCTGGAAAATGTGATTGGAGATGTACAATCAGGGGTGAAGACAAGACAACAACTAATGTATTCAGACCAACAAGGGCTTCTTGATGCCCTTTATGCTTCAAAACAGCATGAGTTTTCAAACTCTTGCTTGTTTGTATGTTTTCTCTCACAAGATGAACCAAAGAACATTCTGAAAGCCTTAGATGATTCAAGCTGGGTAGAGGCTATGCAAGAGGAGCTTCTTCAGTTCAAGATTCAGAAGGTATGGGTGCTAGTTGATTTACCTAAGGAGGTAAAGGTAATTGGTACTAGATGGGTTTTTAGAAATAAAAGGGATGAAAGGGGCATAGTGATTAGGAATAAGGCTAGATTAGTAGCCCAAGGGTACACACAAGAAGAAGGGATAGACTATGAAGAGGTTTTTGCTCCAGTAGCAAGAATAGAAGCCATTAGACTGTTTTTGGCTTATGCTTCATTTATGGGCTTCACAGTGTATCAAATGGATGTCAAGAGTGCATTTTTATATGGTAAAATTAAAGAGGAGGTATATGTCTCTCAACCTCCTGGTTTCATTGACCTAGAACATCCAGACAAAGTGTACAAGGTAGTTAAAGCTCTTTATGGCCTTCATCAGGCACCCAGAGTTTGGTGTGAAACACTAGCTTCCTACTTAATAGAGAATGGATTTCAAAGAGGGAAGATTGATCAGACACTATATCAAGCAGCAAAAGATGGATCTTTTGCTAGTTCAGGTGTATGCGGATGATATCACCTATGGATCTACAAGGAAGGAAATGTGTTTGGAGTTTGAAAAACTTATGCATGATAAGTTTCAGATGAGTTCCATGGGGGAACTTACATTCTTTTTGGGTCTGCAAGTTAGGCAATCATGTGAAGGCATATTTATTAGTCAAGATAAATATGTTGCTGAGATACTTAGGAAGTTCAACTTTGCTGATTCAAAAGTGGCAAGCACACCAATGGACTCTGAGAAGCCACTTCTTAAAGATTTAGATGGAGACAATGTAGATGTACACACTTACAGATCTATGATAGGCTCTTTGATGTATCTCACATCATCAAGACCTGACATCATGTTCTCTGTTTGTGCTTGTGCAAGATTTCAAGTAACTCCAAAGGTTTCTCATTTAACAGCAGTCAAGAGGATTTTTAGATATCTCAAGGGTCATTTAACAGCAGTCAAGAGCATATTTAGATAGTGATTATGCTGGTGCTAGCTTGGACAGAAAGTCAACAACTGGAGGATGTCAATTCCTTGGGTGTAGACTTATCTCATGGCAGTGTAAGAAGCAAACAATTGTGGCTACTTCAACAACTGAAGCTGAATATGTAGCTGCTGCAAGTTGCTGTGGTCAAGTCCTATGGCTTCAAAACCAACTTCTTGACTATGGGTACAATTTCATGAACACTGTCATACATATTGATAATAGTAGTACAATTTGCATAATTAAAAATCCAGTGCAACATTCTAAAACAAAACACATTGAAATTAGACATCATTTTATTAGAGACTGTGTTGGGAATTAAATATTCAAGATGTTTAATATCGGATTCTACTCTAAGTATAATTCTGCTAATAGTGCAAAATGGTTTCTGCTGATGAGGTTGATTCTGCTGATAGAGCATTTCACTCTGCTGATAGGCTTAACAACTCTGCTGATGGATTCTGCTGATAGCGATAGATTGTTCCTGCTGATTGTGAACAACTCTGCTGATGGAAGGATAAGATCAAAAAGATATTTATTGTATTTTGGTCAACAATATACGGTAGATAATATCTTACTCCATGTGCTTAGTTAACAAGTTGTATACATAGATACATGTTGTATCTGATGTACTGACACTCAATAGGATAAGTTAACCAAGTAAGTCGGTCAAGACTTTAAGCAATTTGTAAAGATCTTTTGACTATAAAAGAGATCTTAGACTAGTGATATTTAGAGAGTGTGTGTGTGAAAAATATAGAAGTATTAAGAGTTAGTCCATGCATACGTTAGAACATACATAACTGTTAGAACAAACACAAATATATCACAAGTGATAGAAACAAAAGATTCAAGGTTGTAACCCTAGTGATATTTCAAGGTCACTCGCATTATTATCTTTAATAATATTGAATCGTTTGGTGATAATCTTTATGTGTTCATTGCTAACTAACAAACATAACAATTCCATTTCCATAACATACACAACCTTCTAAGTTTGGTTGAGTGAATTCCGCGCACTTAATCATTTTAACACAACATATCATACACACAAAGTTAGAAGGTTTAACCACCTTAATCGTGTGTCCAGGATCCTAGCAAGTGGTATCAGAGCTAGAGGTTGATATTGTTGTTTTTAGAAGAAACAAGAAATGGATGTACAAGATGTTCAAACAAATGTTGCTGCAAAGTTACCCATGATCAAACCCAATGAGTTTGAGTTATGGAGGATGAGAGTTGAGCAATATTTCATGGTTCAAGATTATGCTCTTTGGGACATAATTCAGTATGGTGATTCCTTCACTTTAGGCTATTCAGATGTTCTTGTTGAAGGGAAGACAGTAAGAAAAAGAAATACTGGACCAGTCTCCAATGATGAAAAGATACAAAAGAGAAATGATCAGAAAGCACGAAACCTGTTGCTTATGACCATTCCTGGTGAGCAAATGCTATCTTTTAACAAATATCTTGATGCAAAAACTCTTTTTAAAGAGATTTGTGCATGGTTTGGTGGTAATGAAACTACCAAAAAGACACAGAAGACTTTACTAAAGCACCAATTTGTAAACTTTACTGCTTTTAGTAATGAGTCTCTTGATAAGCTATTTGCAAGACTACACAAGCATGTTAGTCAGTTAGCTGTGTTGGGTGTTGAGACTGAGAAGGAAGATCTCAACATGAAGTTCTTGAAAAGTCTACCTGGTGATTTTCATACTCATGTTATTGTCTGGATGAAAAAACCAGAAATTGAAACTATGAAGCTTAATGATTTGTACAACAACTTTAAAATTGTTGAGCAAAGTCTAAAGAGAGGTGGAAATTATAGTACTAGTTCTGGGAATGCTGCACTCTTATCAGTTCCTAGTGTTAGTCATACAGAGGAGGTAGATGAAGTTGAAAGTGTTTCTAATGTTACTTATGGTGGTCCTTCTACTAGTGTACAAAAGGATATTGCTGGACTTGGTGATCCAACATTTTATGCCTTTATAACCAGTCAAGCTAGTGGTTCTCCTTTAAATCATGAAGACCTTGAGCAGGTTGATGGTGATGATTTGGAAGAGATGGATATTAAGTGGCAAGTTGCTTTACTTAGCATGAGGGCTAAGAAGTTTTGGCAGAAAACTGGAAAGCAAATTACCATAAATGGTAATGATACTGCTGGGTTCGATAAGAAGAAAGTGGAATGCTTTAACTGTCATAGGTTGGGACATTTTGCTAAAGAATGTAGAAGCCCAAGGAAGAAGGATAATAGGAACACTTGGTATAAACAAGAGAGGAATAAGGAAGTACTGGTGGAAGAGCCAAAGGCTATGCTGGTCATTGATGGTATTGGATATGATTGGAGCTCTATGGCTACTAAAGAGGATGCACCACCAAATGCTGCTCTTATGGCCACTGAATTTGCTCTAATGGCTTCTTCTGATTCAGAGGTAGATACTATTCCTACTTGTACTAATTCATGTCCTAATCTTAAAAATTATGAAGACATTAAAAGGAGATTCGATGCTTTTAGAGAAGAGTTAATTGATGCCCTTCATAATTTAGCTAATCACAAGAGGTGTGTAGGAGTTCTAGAAAAACAGATTCTTCATTATAAAAAGAATGAATCTACGTTTACCGATGACTTAAATGCTTTAAAAAGAGGAATAGCATTTAGAGATGAACTACTTAATGATCAAAGTAGACAGTTATCTGAAGTCAAAACTGAAAAAGAAAATGTTAAGGTAACTATAGATACTCTAGCACATGCCTCAGAAGGAATGAATAAGATTTGGGAAGCTCAGGTAATTGATAAAGCTAATTCAGGTGTAGGTTACAAAACTGTTCCTCCACCATATAGAGGTGTTCCTTCACCTCCAGGTGTTGACCTAGCACATACAGGCTTAGCTGAGTTCCAAGAACCAATCATGGAATATGGTTCTAAGACTAGTAAGAGTCTTAAGGTAGAAAAATTAAGTAAAAGTTTAGATAAAACTTTAACTTATCAGGACAAGGTGTCCTTTGTTAAGAAAGGAGATGCTATAGTTGTTGAAGATTGTACAACTGATAGTGATGATGAAAAAAAACAGGTTATGTCTAAACCTGAAGTGGTTAAGAAAGTAGGAACAAAGGTTCCTAAGATAGTCAAACACAATACTGATAAGCCTAAATCAAACATTAAGCATGTTAGGCAACCAGTTAGATATTGTGAACAATACAGAACCACCAACAAGCCCAGAGGTAACCAAAGGAATTGGAACAACCTCAAGTCTAACCAATTAGGTGATGACTTTGCTTTTTATAATAAAGCTTGTTACACATGTGGTAGTTTTGACCATCTTGCAGCTTTCTGCAACCAATGGGTATCTGGGTATGAAATCCATAGAGTGAATCTCAAAAGGCAAACTCCTAAATCTCACTTTCACTCTAGTTCTAAGAAATCAAACCCCAGAGTAGTAAAAACAAGTCTATCTCAAAATCTGATTCTGCTGATAGACCAAATGATCCTGCTGATAGCAAATTTTACTCTGCTGCTCGACCATTTATGACTATTAACCCAAAATCAACAACTAAGGGTGCAAAAACATTTTTCAAACATGCGCCTACAACTGTTCTAAGTCCCATTCAATTAAAATCAGTGGTCCATAAACAAATTTGGAGACCAAAGGGTAGAACTACAAAGTTAGCAGATTCTGCTGATAAGTATGTGGTTCACTCTGCTGATAAGGGAAAAAGGGCAAATGCTGTTAAGGCCTCAGCATGTTGGATTCATAAATCCAATGTTGCATCAACTATTCTTAAAAGATTCAATTACATTGATGCAAGAGGCAGATCCAAGTCAGTAATGGCTTGGATCCCCAAAAGAAACTAACACTCTTATTTGTGTGCAGGGACATTCAAATGATCAGGAAGAGGATCAAGGATACTCAGATAGTGGATGTTCAAGGCACATGACAGGCAACATGTCTTATCTCTCAGATTTTGAAGCTTTCAATGGAGGATATGTTACCTTTGGAGGGGGTGTTCGTGGCAAAATTTCTGGTAAAGGTACAATCAAAACCGGAAATTTAGATTTTGAAGATGTGTACTATGTAAAAGAGCTAAATTATAATCTTTTTAGTGTTTCACAAATGTGTGACAAAAAGAATAATGTTCTTTTCTGTGAGACTGAATGTCTTGTACTTTCTCCTGATTTTAAGATGCCTGATGAAAGTCAAGTACTTCTTAGAATTCCTAGAAAGGGCAATATGTACAGTGTAGACATGAAGAATATTATTCCTAAAAAGAATTTAACTTGTCTTGTTGCAAAGGCCACATTGGAAGAATCAATGAAATGGCATAGAAGGCTTGGTCATATTAACTTCAAAACCATAAATAAAATTGTTAAGAATGGTTTGGTAAGAGGTTTACCTCACAAAAGATTTGAAAATGATCAAACATGCATTGCTTGTCTAAAAGGCAAACAACACAAAGCCACTTGTAAGCCCAAGATTTTTAACTCTATCAATCAGTCTTTGTTTATGCTACATATGGACTTATTTGGACCTGTTTCAGTGATGAGCATAATGCATAAGAGATATTGTCTAGTTATTACTGATGACTATAGTAGATTTACATGGGTTTTCTTTTTAGCCACTAAGGATGAAACATCCAGCATCCTTAAGGACTTCATTACACAGATAGAAAATCAAGTAAGCAAGAAAGTGAAAGTCATTAGAAGTGATAATGGGACAGAGTTTAAGAATAGAGTTATGGATGATTTCTGCAAAGAAAAAGGTATTAAGAGAGAATTTAGTGTTGCTAGAACACCACAACAGAATGGTGTAGCAGAAAGAAAGAATAGAACACTAATTGAAGCTGCTAGAACAATGTTAGCTGATTCTAAGCTACCAATAAACTTTTGGGCAGAGGCAGTCAACACTGCTTGTTATGTTCAAAATAGAGTTTTAGTTGTGCAGCCTCAAAATAAGACATCATATGAACTTTTTAATGGTAGAACTCCTGCAATAGGATTTCTTAGACCTTTTGGATGTCATGTGACAATTCTCAATACCTTAGACCATTTAGGAAAATTCGATGGTAAGGCAGATGAAGGTTTCTTTGTTGGTTATTCTCTTAATAGCAAAGCTTTTAGAGTTTACAACACAAGAAAAGAAATAGTAGAAGAAAATCTACATGTGGAGTTTTTAGAAAACAAATCCAATGTAGAAGGTCAAGGACCAAAATGGCTATTTGATCTGGAATATCTAACAAATTCAATGAATTATGTGCCTTTTGTTGCAGAAACTAATGATTTTGCAGGTTCTTATACAACAAATGAGGCAGAGTTAGAGAAAGATCAAGATTATGTGATAATGCCAATATGGTCAAGTACAATTGTGGAATCAACTTCGACAACTGATGAACCTTCTTCTAGCAAAGCTAAAGAAAGTGTTGAAGATGAAAGTAAAGAGTATGGAACTCAGGAACAACAAAGTGTTTCTGCTGGTAGTATTTCTGTTGCTGCTGGTAGTATATCTATTTCTGCTGATGACTCTGCTGATAAGCTTACTGATTCTGCTGTTCGGCCAAATGACTCTACTGCTGGCCCTTCAGAAACAAAAGAAGCAGAATTCTCAGATAATGAGGTGGATTACAACAATCTTCCATCAAATTATCAAGTTCCTACTACACCACAATCAAGAATTCACAAAGTTCATTCCCTGGAACATGTGATTGGAGATATACAGTCAGGTGTGAAGACAAGACAACAATTGATGTCTTCAGACCAACAAGGGCTTCTTGATGCCCTTTATGCTTCAAAACAACAGGAGCTTTCAAACTCTTGTTTGTTTGTATGTTTTCTCTCACAAGCTGAACCAAAGAATATTCTTACAGCCCTAGATGATTCAAGCTGGTTAGAGGCTATGCAAGAAGAGCTTCTTCAGTTCAAGATTCAAAAGGTTTGGGTGCTAGTTGATTTACCTACAGGTGTGAAGGTAATTGGCACTAGATGGGTTTTTAAGAACAAAAGGGATGAAAGAGGAATTGTGATCAAGAACAAAGATAGATTAGTAGCGCAAGGGTACACACAAGAAGAAGGGATAGATTATGATGAAGTTTATGCTCCAGTAGCAAGGATTGAGGCAATTAGGCTGTTTCTAGCTTATGCTTCATTTTTAGGCTTCACAGTCTACCAAATGGATGTCAAAAGTGCATTTTTATATGGTGAAATTGGAGAAGAGGTATATGTTTCACAACCTCCAGGCTTCATTGACCCATTACATCCAAACAAAGTGTACAGAGTAGTGAAAGCTCTCTATGGCCTTCATCAGGCACCAAGAGCTTGGTATGCAACACTAGCTTCCTACTTATTAGAAAATGGATTTCAAAGAGGAAAGATTGATCAGACACTGTTCATCAAACAGCACAAGAAGGATCTTCTGTTAGTACAGGTGTATGTGGATGACATTATCTTTGGATCTACTAGGAAAGAAATGTGTTTAGAATTTGAGAAGCTTATGAAAGATAAGTTTCAGATGAGTTCTATGGGAGAACTTACATTCTTTTTGGGTTTGCAAGTTAAGCAATCATCTGAAGGCATATTTATTAGTCAAGACAAATATGTTGCAGAGATATTTAGAAAATTTCAATTTGCTGATTCAAAAATAGCAAGCACACCAATGGACTCTGAGAAGCACCTTCTGAAAGATGAAGATGGAGAAAATGTAGATGTACACAATTAAAGATCTATGATAGGCTCTTTGATGTATCTTACATCATCTAGACCTGATATCATGTTTCCTGTTTGTGTTTGTGCAAGATTTCAAGTTACTCCAAAGGTTTCTCATTTAACTGCAGTCAAGAGAATTTTTAGATATCTCAAAGGTCAACCAAGGTTGGGTATATGGTATTCTAGAGAATCTCCTTTTGACTTGGTAGCATATTCGGATAGTGATTATGCTGGTGCTAGCTTGGACAGAAAGTCAACAACTGGAGGATGTCAATTCCTTGGGTGTAGACTTGTCTCTTGGCAGTGTAAGAAGCAAACAAGTGTGGCAAATTCAACAACTGAAGCTGAATACATAGCTGCTGCAAGTTGCTCTAGTCAAGTTCTATGGCTTCAAAACCAACTCCTTGATTATGGGTACAATTTCTTAAACACTGTTATTCATATTGATAATAGTAGTACAATTTGTATTATTAAAAATCTAGTGCAACATTCTAAAACAAAACACATTGAAATTAGACATCACTTTATAAGAGACTGCAATGAGAAAAGATTAATTCAAGTTCTTAAAATTGCTTCAGAACATAATTTTGCAGATCTGCTAACAAAAGCTTTTGATGTTTCAAGGTTTCAGTACTTGGTAGCATGTATTGGAATGATTAATCTTTAAATTTTCAATATGATGTGTTTATGTAAATAAATTTTTGTTGTTGCTACTGATTTATAAGGTACTGCTAATGTATCATAAGGTACTGCTAAGGCACACAAGGTGCTTCTAGTACAAAATTAAAATTGTGTTATTCATATAGTTGGTCTTATGATTATACTAATGCAAGACAAGTACTTTGTACATTGTTCTTTTAGTTTTAGACTAACAATTTCAGGTATGAATATGTTAACACAAAGGATGTTTCAAGTGAAATGGAAACAGCAGAATTGTGATATTAGCTGCTGACCATAATAGGTTTATGATGGACTGAGTTTGGAAATTTAAAACTCCTTAAAACTTCTTTCTTGAAATCTAGTTATGATATTTCACATTGAATTGATGACTTAGTTGATCAGATAGTAACTGATACAACTCACTTTCTATCATTTTATACTTTTAAGTATAATGTGCAAGTCTGAGGACATCTGATAGAAAGAACAGCGAGCAAAAGTGAATCTAACACTTGTGTTAGAGGTAACAAATGCCACGAGCTGGAAACCCTGTCAAGAAAATCTTTTGAATAGATTTATCTTTACACAGGCAGTTATTTATAACTGAAAAATATTGGTTCTCACACAACCAGAGGTTGCATTAAACCGAAATTATGATTGAGTGTCTGTTATACACTTAATCCTTTCAAAATGGTTGGAAGCAGTATGATTTTTCAATTCTAAAATCATGAACATACTGCTAAGGCAAATGTTTCTTAAAAAGGATTTTTCAAGGGACTCACAAAAACCATCCATTGATGGACCAAGAGTCAAATGTCCAATGAATCACCTCTCATAGGAGTTAACACACCTAGAAGTGATGAGGACAGAAACTTAAACTTTTGAGGAATTGATGGCCAACATGTACAATATTGTCTGAAAACAAGTTCAAACTGATAGATCAGGTGATATGAAGAGAAGTTCTTTAGTACATAGTGAGATCTTCCAAACAAGGGGAGGATGAAACAAAAGTTATTTGCTTCAGGGGAGGTAACAATCTCAGGGGAGGAAATAATGGCCCAGAAAAGGAAGATAATCCAATATATGGAAGGAGAAGACAAGAGCATACAAGATGATGAGGAGGTTGAAAATGACAAGAACATTCCAAAGGAGAAAGTTCTATCTAGATCAAACGAAGAAAAACTTCAATTTCACTTCAAAGACATGCTGGTTAGATGATTTCACTTGTTGAAACAAGCATCCAAGATACACAGCTTCATTGCCTCTTATAATTCCTCCATCCAAGGAAATTGCACCATCTTTTAGTCCAAGATAGGTTCAATATGTTTTGATATTGCTAAAGTCAAAGAAGAGCAAAGTAGATGAATTACTGAGAAGATATTCAATCTTGAAGAACATAAGTGTTTGAAAGATCTTCCATCCAAGATTTAATTCAGAAACATGTTTGAAAGGATTCACATGTTTAGGGGAGGATTGTTGGGAATTAAATATTCAAGATGTTTAATATCGGATTCTACTCTAAGTATAATTCTGCTGATAGTGCAACATGGTTTCTGCTGATGAGGTTGATTCTGCTGATAGAGCATTTCACTCTGCTGATAGGCTTAACAACTCTGCTGATGGATTCTGCTGATAGCGATAGATTGTTCCTGCTGATAGTGAACAACTCTGCTGATGGAAGGATAAGATCAAAAAGATATTTATTGTATTTTGGTCAACAATATACGGTAGATAATATCTTACTCCATGTGCTTAGTTAACAAGTTGTATACATAGATACATGTTGTATCTGATGTACTGACACTCAATAGGATAAGTTAACCAAGTAAGTCGGTCAAGACTTTAAGCAATTTGTAAAGATCTTTTGACTATAAAAGAGATCTTAGACTAGTGATATTTAGAGAGTGTGTGTGTGAAAAATATAGAAGTATTAAGAGTTAGTCCATGCATACGTTAGAACATGCATAACTGTTAGAACAAACACAAATATATCACAAGTGATAGAAACAAAAGATTCAAGGTTGTAACCCTAGTGATATTTCAAGGTCACTCGTATTATTATCTTTAATAATATTGAATCGTTTGGTGATAATCTTTATGTGTTCATTGCTAACTAACAAACATAACAATTCCATTTCCATAACATACACAACCTTCTAAGTTTGGTTGAGTGAATTCCGCGCACTTAATCATTTTAACACAACATATCATACACACAAAGTTAGAAGGTTTAACCACCTTAATCGTGTGTCCAGGATCCTAGCAGACTGTAATGAGAAAAAGTTGATTCAAGTTCTTAAAATTGATTCTGATCACAACTTTTCAGATCTTCTCGCTAAAGCTTTTGATGTTGGAAGGTTTCAGTACTTGGTAGCAAGTATTGGAATGCTTAATCCTCAATGATTTAAAACTCTGTGTTTTTGTATAAATTTAAGTTTATACTGATGGCTTTGTAAATTAGTACTGTTAATGAAAAGTTTGTACTACTAGTACAAATTTTAGGTGATCAGTTCATACTATTAGTCATATATTGATACTGTTATAAGACAAATGGTTTGCATTTTGTTTCTTGGTTTTAGACTAACAATTTCAGGTATGAACATTGAGCAAAAAGGAAGTTTTCAGGTGAAATGGAAGCAACAGAATGCTAATATCAGTTGCTAACATGATAGGTTCATGATGGACTGAGTTTGGGGATTCTTAACAAAGGTTTATACCTAAGTTAATTAATTCTTTAAAACTTCTTTCTTGAAACCTAGTTATGATATTTCACATTGACTTGATGGCTGAGTTGGTCAGATAGTAACTGACTCAACTCACTTTCTATCATTTTATACTTTAATTAGTATAATGAGCAAGTCTAAGGACATCTGATAGAAAGAACAGCAAGCAAAAGTGAATCTAACACTTGTGTTAGAGGTAACAATTGCTATGAGCTGGAAACCCTGTCAAGAAAACTCTTTGAATGAGTTTATCTGCACACAGGCAGTTATTTATAACTGAAAATATTAGTTCTCACACAACCAGAGGTTACTTTAAACCGAACTATTGATTAAGTGTCTGTTACTACACTTAATCCCTTCAAAATGGTTGTAAGCAGTATGATTTTTCAATCATAAAATCAAGTTCATACTGTTAAGTTAAAAGTTTCTAAAAAATGATTTTTAAAAGGGCTCAGAAAAACCATCACATGATGGACAATGAGTCAAAATTCCCCATGAATCACCTCTCATAGGAGTTAACATACCTAGAAGTGATGAGGGCAGCAAATTAAACTCTTAAAGAATTGATGGCTACATGTACAACATTGTCTGAAAACAAGTACAATTTGGTAGATCAGATGATAGTGAGAGATCTTCCAAACAGGGGAGGAAATGCTATTTGATGAAGCGAAAAGTGTACCGCTTTTAAGGGGTCATTTAAGCCCTAAATCGTATTTATTTGATCAAATATTGCCCTAAATCGTTCCTTTTGTCATTTTAGGTACTTTTGAGAAGAAATCTGGAAAAGGAAGCATTTTGGACGTTTTTGGAGCATAAAAGTGAAGAAAACAGCAAAGTCTCAAAATCTTGCTGAAAGTTACCTTTGACGGCGTCAAGATTATCTCCAGACGGCGTCATGGCTTGGCAAAAGTGGTGGATGTGAAATTTACTCATGATAAGCCAGTGAAAATTGCATGGGAATTCTGACGGCGTCACCCTTTAATTTGATCAAGGTCGTCACGTTATAATTCAAAGAGGGACGGCGTCACGTTCATAGTCTGAGGGCGTCAAGCCTTGATAGGCCAGAACGGATTTTGGAGAGCTAAAGAGGGACGGCGTCAAGAAGGTCATCCGGGAACCCTAAAAGCGGCGAGGTGACGGCGTCACACTCCATAACGTGACGCCGTCAGATCTGAAAGTCTATATATAGTTTTCTAATTTTTTGTCATTAGTGTGGAACTTATTGGGGAACTTTGTGTGTGAAAACCCTAGGACGAATTTGGCAGCTCTTTCAAGGCTTTTTGCCTTGAGATCTTCCATGTTACATTGAAGATAAGTTATCAATTAATCATTCAATATGTCTATGTGTTGTTTGATTCTATCTTGTTCTTGTCTTTTGTTTAACATGCTAGGCTAGATTTATCTTGTGTTTGCTTAGATCTAATGAAACCTAGCTATTGATTATTGGTTATTAGTGTGATATTAGTTGTATTGGATGATTGTTTATCTATGTTAGGCTTAAGAAAACTGGCTAACTTCCTAATCGGTAACTTGCTTGAACGTCTTAAGAAACATGAACCAATGCGTACTAAAGGTTTTTATGGTTGTATTTAATGCACAAGCGAATTCTAGTGATCCCATGTTAGGAGCTTCCTAGCCGGCTCGACATAGGAGTGAAGTAGGAGCTTGTAGAGTTGGGGAAGTACGTACGCCACCCCACGAATGGTATTAAGGAATACACCCGTCATCCACGCAACTAATACACACTAATCAACCGGTAAAAGATAGTTAGGGAGTAAGGAAATCTAAGTAAACACATTTCCCTCCATATAAGTTTTCACCAACCTTTTCATTTTCTGTTATTTTATTTTTATTTGCATTCGTAGTAATTTGGGTTAGTTGACTAGCAACTAATTCCACCCACTCTTTCAAACCCGAGATTTTACTTGCTTTCATAAAAATTATAAAAACATAAAAAGAATCTTCTCTCACCCTTAGACCTATTAAAGTAGTTTTTCATACCTAACGAACACTATTCCCTGTGGAGAACGATCAATCCCCCATACTTACCACTACACTATACTACATCGGTCAGGTACACTGCCTGGTGGGGTTGTAAGCCTCTTGAGATCCCTCGAGAGGTAAAACCTGTTGTAAGGTTGCAAAACCACGCATCAAGTTTTTGGCGCCGCTGCCGGGGAATAGTTATTGTTTAGGTTGAATTTTTATTTTATAGGTCTACTCACTAGATTCCTTTCTAGTGAGATTTTTATTTTATTTTTCTAGGTTTCCTTTAGTCTATCTTTTTTCTTCGTTTCTTTGTTCGTAACCATTACCATTTGACATCATGGAAGATGGTAATATCCTTGATCCCAACAACCCACCACAACAACCACCACCTCCTAGAGCCCGTACTTTAGGAGAGTACTCCCGTCCTAGCCACCATGGCTATCGAAACACCATTGAGCTCACTCAAGGAGCCAATGTCACACCCTTGCGATCCGACACCATCCGGTTGGTGCAAAGCGGATGCGCATTCCATGGACTTCGTTCTGAAGATCCTAATCAACATCTCAAGGACTTTCTCAAAATCGTTGATTCTATAGACCTTGATGTTGCCACTCGAGAGACGACCCGACTGCGTCTCTTTCAATTCTCTCTGCGGGACCAAGCTAGTCAATGGCTAGAGCGTCAACCCGCAGGATCCATCACCTCTTGGGATGATCTCACCACTCGTTTTCTTGCTCAATTTTTCCCACCGGGAAGAACTACCAAGCTAAGGAATGATATCTTGATGTTCCAACAACGTCAAGGCGAAACCCTCTACGAGGCATGGACTCGATTCAAGGACTTACTCCAAAAAGTCCCTCACCATGGCATAGAACTTTGGCTCCAAGTCCAAATCTTCTATGACCATATCAATCTCTACACAAGGCAAACCATTGACCAATCGGCCGGTGGTAAGCTCCGTGATCTAAGTGCGGAACAATCATGGGCTCTCCTAGAGGATCTTGCTCTTTATGACAACGAAAGTTGGAGTGATCCCCGTGATTTGAATAAAACGGTCAAGGCAATATCTTTGCCTTCAAACAATTCAAGCACTTCCGACCGTAGGATCATAGAACTTGAAGACCAAGTCAAGTTTCTCATGAAATCCTACGAGGCTCCTAAACCTTCAAGCCAAGTGAACAAAATCACTTCTTCATGTGAATTATGTAGTGGTCCCCACGACACTCGTGATTGTATGGAACTCCCCGAACAAGCTTTTGTGGATTACGCATCCTCGCGTACCGACGGAGCGGGAGACAAGTGGTACACTTTCAAACCCGAGCCAAACCCCTATGGTGATACATACAACCCCTCATGGAAAAATCACCCGAACCTTAGGTGGAAACAAAACCAAAACGCACAACAAACCAATTCTTCCAACCCACCTAATCGTTTCCAATCAAGCGGTTCCAACTCGAACCGTACTTTCAACAACAATCCTTCCGGCAATGGTAGTACCAATAACTTTGAAGGATTTATGTCCCAATTTATGGCATCTCAAGAAGCTCGTTTAGCCAAGTTTGAAGCCGATTTCAAACAAAAACAAGGCGAGATGACCAATAAGATTGACACCTTGTTGAAAGCCCTCAATGACCGAGAAATGGGAGCACTCCCTAGCAACACGGTCAAGAACCCGAAACTAAACGTCAACGCTATTTCATCGGTTTCGTCCCCTAGTTCTTGTCCACAATATTATTCGGTCAATTCCATGAGCACGTGTTTCAAACAAACCCAAGTCGTTCCAAATGACCAAGAAGTTATGACATCCAAATTGGTCAACAACATAGTTGAAACACCTCCCACTCAAAACCTTGACGAAGAATTCAAGGAGCTCCACCTTGAAAGTCCGGTTGTTGATGTGTTGGATGAGAAGAAGCTCAAGTTAGGCGAAAAAGGAACCGCCTTTGTTCGAAACAAGCTACCTAAGAAATTAGATGATCCGGGCTTATTTGTTCTACCTTGCAAGATCGGTAATTCGGAGGCTTATGACACATTAGCCGATCTTGGATCAAGCCTTAACCTACTTCCGTTACCTCTCTACACCTCTCTAAAACTAGGAAAACTTGAAGAAACCGAGGTGATAATTGGTTTAGCGGATGGGAGTGTTGCTTACCCGGTTGGAGTAGTTAAGGACATGTTAGTGCACATTGGAAAACTAACCATTTTAGCCGATTTCCACGTCCTTGATATGGTTAGCGACCCTACATGCCCCTTGTTGATAGGTAGAGGATTTTTGGCGACCGCTAGTGCTATGATTGATTGTAAGGAATCCAAGATAGCGGTAGGAGAAGGAGATACTTGGTCAGTCTATGATGTTAAGAAACATGCCTATGATACTAGTGAGGAACCAACACCACATTGGTTAGAATCAAATAGGAGACCATCTAGATATGGACCTTGGATTGATAGAGACTTCATAGGACCCCAACGCCCATTTTACCTAGAAGAGGACTTTGTGAACCGAACACATACGGTAGAGCAACTCTTAGCTAGGGACACCGAATTGGATCCATTTGAAGACTCTCTAGTTTTTAGGAAGATGATTGATTTCCTAGGAGTTTTGCCAATTAACCTAGGAATGAATAAGTGGACTTGTGAGGAAGATGATCATAAGTGGAATTGGGATAAACCAACCAAAGATGGAGATGGGTCATGGCATATTAAGATGACATTGTATGACCCGGATGGAGAGAAGTTTGAAAAGATATATCGTACTAAGCGGACCAATAGGAAACTTCAATCCAAGCTTAACCCTAAAGACGTCCTCGATGACGAGCTCACTTATATAGGGTAGAGTGACTTTGAGTCTAGCTACAAGACTCGTTAATAAAGAAAAGCGCTTCTTGGGAGGCAACCCAAGCTTTATTTGCTTTGTGTGTTTATTTGTTTGTTTGTTTGATTTTATTTGTTTCCGTATGTGTGTTTAATTTTTATTCTTATTGATTCATGTTCAAAAGTAATTTGTGAAAATGCTTTATGTTGTTTTTAACTTCGTCTTAACTACATATAAAGGTATTTTGCAAAAGTTAAGTGTAAAGGAAATCTAAATCGGTTTATTAGAACACAAATGAACATGAATCATAATAATAATAAATTAACATACATATTAGTATTTGTTTGAGTCAAATGCTTGTATCGAGTCATAATGATGTTTTGCAGGATTTCCAGGAAGTAAGGTATAGGTTTTTCCAAAATTTTTCCGGAAATGTAACATGAGAATTCTGTCAGATCATATCTGACGGCGTCAGGCTATACAACCTGACGGCGTCAGGTTTAATTTTCTGAAAATTTTTGAAGGTTTTGTTTTCATAAAAAGTTTTTATTAAATCTATAACTTATAATCTCCAGGAATCTGCAAAGTTATCATTCCACAAGCATTATATCCTTATATATAGATTTTATCCCGCCGATGTTATGCAGGTTCTCATGTTTGTTTTCTCAGGTTTAACAGGTTATTTTGGACAAGGAAATGTTTATAGGTGATGAGTGAAATAAATAATCATATTACATAAATAAACGCAGCGGATAAACATCACCATACAACGGATCCATAGTGCCATATGATCAATCAAATAGAATAAACACATAAACAAGTGAAATATACCTTTGAAGCGTGATCCGGGAGTCACCTACAATATGTATGTGTCGACTTGTATATATAAAACCCCAAGAGATCAATTAGGTTGATCTCCTCTATGTGTATCCACACTACACGTCCTTGATCACCACACGATGCTAGTCTTGGCCCCGTAACAATAATTCTTGCAACAACCTACACTAGATTATATCAAGAAAAGATCAAAAACACAAACCCTAGAGGTGTGTTTGTTTGTGCCGTGACCTAGAGGGGAGGAGAGGAAGGAGGAGAGTTTTAATTGTGATTGATAATTGATTTGACCAAATCTCTTTGATCTTATCAATTACTATCTTACATTAAAGCCCCTAAACAAGCTCCATAATCCTCTTTAATCCTTCCATATGGCCGGCCACATTAAGGGCCCACAATGGGCTTGCCCGTTGTTGGCCCAGTCCAAAAACACTAAGTCTAACTTAGTATTTAATGGCCCGTTATCGATCTCGAATTACGTAGTCGTTTATATATTGTAAATACGATAAATACAATCTATAAAATGGTGTCTCTGTGTATAAGTGTGTGACCCCATAGGCTCACATATGTCTAGCCATATAATTAGTGATTATGACACGAGCATACTCCAACAGCTCCCACTTGCGACGTCATAATAATCAAGTAATTATACAAGCAATGGTTAGCGTCTAGCAACACGCCAAAGCCCCTAGAAATATGTGAGGGTAGTTTCTTAAACATCTCATTTCAGATGGTTTATATGTCATCTATCCTTTTGTTACAGATACCTTGTTGAATATTAGACATGGATCAAAAGTCATTCTAATAGTTCAACTATTATGTTTCTCGATATAGATATTGAACTAGATTACCAAGTGGATTTAAGATTCATCTTAATCCCAGTTGGGTATGGCCATACAAACATCTGTTCAATTCATCGAGGGGCCCAATAGTATCTAACTCCAAAACATGTGGAGGAACAAATCCTGTTTTGACTACACGTGTCATTCACATGCTTCATATCACTCCTGATAATGGCCTTTATAACTACCTTATTCAGGACAGCGTTTAACCATATCAAGGAATGAAATTCCACACATGCAAGACCTGCTTGCATCTCAAGTCTAAGGATAAGAGACAAAACCTCTTGCGAGATTCACTATTGACGACGATCCATGTAGTGAATTCTCGTAGGTTGGGTCAATCCAATGTTCATCCCAATGAACAACATGTGAGTGTGGCAAATAAATCACCAACACGCTCACATTTGTCTTAATTTGATGATACTCCCGTATCGTCAACCGACAATGGATAATTTTAGAATAAATAAATTATTCATGGATTAAACATGCAAATATAGAACACAGTAGTATAAATGAAGACGATCATACCCGGTATATCAATTCATTGTATAATACGACTGCTTACAGTTCCATTATCCAAATACTAAAAACAGATATGCATAAGACTACTCATAGGTCGGGATCCGATGTTCCCACCATGATCGAATCATGTTGTACAAGACAACAAGTAGTCATCTGAGTAAACTTTGAGAATACTTGTTTCAAAACTCATGAAAGGTTTGAATGATGATTGTCCTTTGTATGTGCACATTCAAGTACAAGACGAGAATCGCAACAATACATTCCATAGGGTGTTTGAAGCCAGTAAAACACCTACTTTAGATAGTCATCTGAATAGTTTCTCAAACTATAAAGTATTCTTATTCTTTTAATGTATAACGCATTAATGCTCTCAGTCGAGCACATCTAGTCAGCAATTTCATCATTCATGATGACATCCTACCATGACTGGGGTTGAGTATCATCTCAGTTAAATATGCGTCAGCGTATGCAAACAAAACAGAGTTCCTCATATATCCGTAAACATTTTAACATATCTTTGGTCCTATGTAGGTCCAATATAATGTTCTTTTAACAATTATCTAACGACTTTCACTTAGATATTGGTTGTTATCAACTCATCTTGCATTCATGCAAATGATAAATATATAGTCCAATACTTAATATGACTTACATGATGAATCCTTCAGTCAAACTTAAGATTACCAATCATGTTTTCAATCTCATCAAGTAAGATTGATCATTGAGACTCTCCTCAATAACGTGTCATATTATGTTTAGACTTAATAACCGCTTATGTTTATTCTAATAAACATATACATAACAAGGTTGTATGTCTTATTTTATAAATCCCTCAAGAGAAACTTCATTCCAAGCTAAGGATTAAAGTCTAGCTTAGATGGAATATTGTTTCTAATATGTTAACGACATATGAGATTTAAGAAAATAAATACAGTGCTCCAACTTGCTCTTAGTGTACTTAGGAGTAATCTTGTTAATCAAAATCAAATTAATGATTTTATAATTAACTCAAGATCTTTGCTCCTAGATGCATGATCTAATCCACACATGGATTATTTTATCTTGTATACATAATAAAGATTATATGGATTCATAAACCCTTTTGATTACTCATCGTCCTCGCAAAGGTAATCAACAAGAAAAGTGTTTTGATATCCTATTGTCATATTTCATTTATATGAAAACAGGTATGACAATTAATCATCTTTATACATTTAATGTTTCTAGGCAGAAGGATTTAGTCATAGTCAATTACTTGAGTATGAGTAAACTCCTTTTACTAGTCGTGCATTAAACTTGTGTACAAGTTTTCCCTTTTGAGTCTTCTTATCAAGAAACTCATTCTTAACCTCACAGTCTAACTGATTTGTAAGTGATCAATCAAGCTCCATGAGTGATTGTCTTTTAAGGGCTGCATCTGAACATTCATAGTTTTGAGCTACTCATCAGATACAATATCTGATAATGCATCTCAGTAGTTAGCAGATTCACCATGATCCTCTAACTTATGTCTCTTAGCATTGATATAAAAAACTATATCATTCAGGTGCAAGAGGAATCCTTGCGGATTTATGAATGAGAGATATCAATCTATGGTTTAACATATGCATGTTCAACCATAGTATGACATTAGCAAGTGTACTCAGAAGGTTGTGTATTTAGTTCTTGAATAACTTCAAGGTCTAAAGGTACTCCCACTTGCTTTTGTATGTAGAGACTAATCTCTAGATACTCAGCATCTTGAGTAACAATAAATTGTTTTCAAGTGGGACATCCATAATACACCGTTAGTTCTTGACTCTAGTTTGTTAATTATTTACTCTTAAGTAGTTAACAAATTAAGAACTTCAATTAAGACATAATGGGATTCATCCCATGCCATAATACAATGGTGTCTTAAATTCCTTCTGGGTTGGAATCATATTGAGTGTACACATGGCACATCCAATTTCTAACCTTGATAGCTTTGGAGGTAAAACAGTTTAAGTCATCAAAGATCAAACAATATCAATAGTGTTTGATTTTCCACGATGGACATACCATAAAGTTGTGGTATTCCATGAGGACTGATGTTGTGAGACTATCACACAACTTATTAGATGAACTTATACCTTTTGGCTTACATATCTGCCAACCAAGTCAAACCAGATGGCATCAATAGTAATTTTAGCCTACTGCATACTTTACTTCATGTGCATGTTTTGACTAGAAAACATAAACATTTAATGTTATACGTCGTAAGTGTACACGTCTTAACAAGAAGACATAACAAATCAACGTCTTACTTTACGTTATTTGTCTTTCAACAATTAACTGAATTGATGTTTGTGTCTTTACAAGAGACCTAAACATATTCAACTAGAGTAATTACGAGCGCCGACACTTGGCCTCAATAGTAATTTCAAGTTAATTTCATACTTCATGATTATGACATTACAAGAAGACATAATCATATTTACTAAACAATTCAGTGAATATGTTGAAGTAGCTTTTCATGTTATCTTGATATTTGTTCTAATTAGGGCAACCTACATTTTATGTGTAGAAGTCCTAGTAGAATTTTGGTTTCTTACCTTTCAATCAAGAAAAACTATTAGTCATATTGTTATATGTTGTACCTTGCACACCATTAAGATTTCTCCCACTTGTGTATGGCACAACATCGTGAGAGCATGCAAACAACACTACGCTCGTTTGTTTGTATGAGCAATATGACAATGTATAAGATAACATATGATTTTTAGTCAAAAATCAAAATATAGATATGTAGAACTTTATCGGTTGAATAATGAATCATGCATAACAATTTTATAGATAACATTTCAGGAAGCAACATCAGGAACGCGACAAGTTATCATATAAAACTTATGCAATGGTTCTTATATAAACTATGATGCTTAACACGTGGAAAGTAGTGTATTATTTCAAGACAACCTGGAAATAAGATGGGCAACTTGCAAGTAATAATGCTTACAGCTCCCACTAGATTAGACAACATTACATGTGTTACGTCACCAGTAATATAATCACGTAGCTCCCACTGGATTAGACAACATTACAATATGTTACGTCACTAGTGGAGAGTGAGTAGTGATTAGATACTTTCCATCTTTCTTTGAATATCTACACATTATTGCTAATGTGAGTCACTTTGACTAGTAAACATGTACTTAGGTATTCAAGAAAGTGCATCAAGTTCTAACATATAGATGATGGGCTAGCCATCATTGCTATTTTAACTTGAAAATAGGCATGCATTTCCTCCATAATTGGTCTACTTTACCACAAGGGTATGTAGGACCTTAGTAGGCATATTGGGTTAAGGCAAACTGCTAGGTAATCATGCTAGTAATTGCCTTTACCACATTGCGGTTTATTGATACTTCCGTCTTCTAATTATTTAAACTCATTTTAGTTTGGTAGCTAGTACGAAATAGGTTGACCAAGCAAGAACATGCAAATATCGCCAAAGGTCTGACCAATGAGCAAAATTCGCCATGGGTTGAAATGGCCCTAAGGTCTGACCAAAGAGGTCAAGTCAAGTGCACGTGTTCTTGGTTGTCCAAATATCTTATATTTCTTCAATGTTTCAAAACCGAAACAAGGGTTATAAAACAACGTTGAAGGAATAAGATGTGTAACCATACTTAACCGTTTTGACTTTTACAAGACATCACGATTTCTAGAGTAGGTTTTCCTTGAGTTTAATTAGAATTAGGAAAATTCAAATATTCCTATTATGGCTTTTCCTCATAAAGAAAAAGGATAGGAATAAGTCTCTTTCTTACAAGGAAAGATCGACTTAGTTCGTCCTTTTAACAAGAAAAGAACAAACTCTTGTTTACGGTATGCGTTGCATTAATTGAATTTACAAAGTTCAATTTTAGTATTTTCGATAATTATCCTTTTATAAATTAACTACCCCATGTTTATAATTTAAAACAATTAATTTACGAAAAGGCTAAGATCCTCATTGAGGTTCGACCATTAATGCAGTTGATCTACTAGAAATGGTGGATTCAATAGGTAGGCGACGATCACCAATTGTATTACATGTACAACTCTTAGATCCTTATGGGACTCATGGCATCTAGTGTCAAACAACTAGTGTCATGTAGGCATGTTTAGTCCCATCTTTGCCTCGGGTAAGGGTCTGACCACACTACTCGATTAAGTCATCCAATTTGAAAACTGTGAGAATAATCCTAGGTCTGACCATGGAAAATAGTCACCTTGGGTTACAATTCAACCTAGGTCTGACCAGATGCTAAAAGGTAATTGCAAGTGTTCTCATAATTGGACGGCATGACTTAAATTTTGACGGGTAAATCGTTTTGATGTGAATCAAAAACGTGTACGAAAGAAGCATGCATTCATTCTTCGTAGCACAAGTTAAAAACTTTTCTTAACTTAAGTCTAATCATTGTTTTAATTTATGTGTGTCAAGTTGTCCATTTCAAGACTAATATATATCCTAAGTGGATTATTATTTAGTTTGGACAATACAAATAAATAAATAAACAAACAATCTCAACCGGTTTAAGTGTTGTTTATATAGAAAACAATGATTTTAAGTTTCAAATCATATTTAAACTTAGTTAAACTAAATCATAAGACTTAGTTCAAAATGGTTTATGTTTTGTTTTAAGTTTTATGAAAACAATTTTCGTTTTTCATGTAGTCACAACCATACAAAAAACAACCAAACAAACATACAACCACAATATGCAAAGCCTCAACCGATGAAAATCCTATGCTTGGTCTTGTGAGCCATCACAAGAACCAAGAGTCAACTAGGGACTTATATCACAACCACATGGAGGGCTCCCACTTGCGCCAAGACAATCATGAGCAAGAAAAAGGCCCATTATGCACTTGAACTTCAGTTTCTGTCAGCCCAGTTTTTCTGTTTTGCAAGGCCCAAAAGCCCAGGAAGATCACCTCCTCATGATTCGGCCCAGTTGACAAAGTTGTAGCCCTATGTCTTGTGGACCTGCACCAAAAATTTTAGAAAAAAATACCTTACCAATCAGCAGGTAATCACGTTTTCCCAACAGGTGTCCAGCAGCAACTTTCAGTCTACAACTCTTCAATCTTTCGCCTTTTGCTTCCAAGCTCTTGTTTACAATACATATAAAGTAAAATACAACTAATCTACTTTGTATCTACTGTAAAATGCCCAAACATTGGCAAAACCAAAATTGAAATACATTACAAAAGTGCCGAAACAATGGCAAACCCCAAAACATGAAAAACCAACCAACAATCACAATCACAACGCACAAGTGGTCTAGGTTTTCATCGGCTTTGCATATGAACACATAATAATACATTCAAATAAAGATTATTACATGGTGTTGGCTAACTCCATGGACAAACATGCATGTATTTGCCATGGATAACAAAATAAATAGCAAGAAATAAATTGTTAGCCAACGAATCGAAGAAATAATTAACAAGAATTAAAACCCCGAATGGTACGCGTGACAAATGGCCAAAGACTCAAACCCCACTGATGTTAGGACCTTCTTAACACCATTTTACCACAGAAAAATAAGCCTCATGGGCTGATTTGAAATCGGGTTAAAAATCTTCAAAAAAACGCGTTTTTAGGCCATTTTACGGGTACCGATCAAGTAAATAAACAACGTATGCATAACAAATGGCCATAGGATCAAAAAGTCCAGATCTTAAGACCTTAATTAAGTCGTCATATTCAGAATATTCAAGCCCTAGGGGCTGTTTTAAAATCATACTTTTAAATCCATTAAAAAACAACGTTTTTAGCCATTTTTACGCATACAAGATGATCATATGACAACATATGATGGCTCTGATACCACTATAGGTGATGAGTGAAATAAATAATCATATTACATAAATAAACGCAGCGGATAAACATCACCATACAACGGATCCATAGTGCCATATGATCAATCAAATAGAATAAACACATAAACAAGTGAAATATACCTTTGAAGCGTGATCCGGGAGTCACCTACAATATGTATGTGTCGACTTGTATATATAAAACCCCAAGAGATCAATTAGGTTGATCTCCTCTATGTGTATCCACACTACACGTCCTTGATCACCACACGATGCTAGTCTTGGCCCCGTAACAATAATTCTTGCAACAACCTACACTAGATTATATCAAGAAAAGATCAAAAACACAAACCCTAGAGGTGTGTTTGTTTGTGCCGTGACCTAGAGGGGAGGAGAGGAAGGAGGAGAGTTTTAATTGTGATTGATAATTGATTTGACCAAATCTCTTTGATCTTATCAATTACTATCTTACATTAAAGCCCCTAAACAAGCTCCATAATCCTCTTTAATCCTTCCATATGGCCGGCCACATTAAGGGCCCACAATGGGCTTGCCCGTTGTTGGCCCAGTCCAAAAACACTAAGTCTAACTTAGTATTTAATGGCCCGTTATCGATCTCGAGTTACGTAGTCGTTTATATATTGTAAATACGATAAATACAATCTATAAAATGGTGTCTCTGTGTATAAGTGTGTGACCCCATAGGCTCACATATGTCTAGCCATATAATTAGTGATTATGACACGAGCATACTCCAACAATGTTTTGAATCAAGCTTTTGGCGATGCATTAGTCATGAAGCTTTTACATTCTCTTTGGAAGAAGATCTAACCGTGTTACTTCATTATCCACCGAGCGAATCAGGGGAGTATTTGATTTCATTCTTTTACTTTTTTCTTTTACATCTTGTTATTTGAACATTGGGGACAATGTTCATCTTAAGTGTAAGGGGGGGGGGTAAAAGTACGATTTTAGAGAATGCTCTTACGCTTGATTTTTGTTTGTTTAATAGTAGATGTGTAATAAAACTGAGATAAATACCTGTTAGGGTAATTTTAGTGCCAAATTTAAATTTTTTTACAACATTTAGGAGTGAAACTTTGATCTTAATGAGCGTCTCACGGATAGGAGTTATATGAATAGCACAAAAACCGTACCACTAAAAAATTTTCCACCCCCAAATATGTGAGGTTCGCCCCTAGAATTGGTAGGAAAAGCATTTATGCTATGATGTGTGTACCGGTAGCACTTAGATTCTAGAACTTGCGTTAGGACCATTCCGAGGCCACAAGTGAGACTACATTCGTGTAGTTAGATTTACTACATGATAAGAGGCATTAGGATTAACCCATTGTTTTGCACCTGTGTTTTTGTTATAATTACATTGGCTACATTGGTCAAGTAATTCTCCCACACCCTTTGCGTTGTACTCATTTTTAGTACACGATACCCCTAGTACACCCCTCAGAGCCTATCTTTTTGTTTCGACCTTTAAGCATTTTACTTAAAGGAAGAATTTGTTTACACCCCACTTAAATGTACACCCAAATCGCCTTAGCCTACCTTGTATGCACTCATTTTTTAGTGCATTATTGTTACAACATTTATTTAAACCCAAGTTAATTATCTAGTTGATTACATGGTTGCTAAGTCGATTCATATCCTTGTACATATTGTTTTGGGACGATTGGGACTCATGGGTAAAGTACTAGTGTAATGGAGTAATGGGGAAGAACATCATTTATTACCCCCATATGTGCTAAATATTTTAAAAGTACTCCAAGTGTTTTAATTATCTTAATTCGAGTCATTAGAATAGTTATTTGTAAATTTATGTAAAAGTTCAAGTGTAAGGGGAATGCAATGCCCCTATGATGTATTATTTTGGATGGTAGGGCAAAAGTGTATGTCAAAATAAAAAAAAAAAAAAATAAATCAAGAAAAATACAAAAAAATGAGAAAAAGAAAAGTAGAAAAAAAAAACATACGGACTACCATCCCGTTTCATTTTATGTTTTGTTTTATGTTTTTGTTATTTTATTTTTAGCTTAAGATTGAGTCGAGTCTTGGCTTAGCAACATTGTATAGTACATGTAATTGATCAAGATCTTTAACTCGCCACCAGTAAAATATCCTTTATCCAACAAAACCGTGTTTTCCTTTTCCCTACACCTAACGTTATAACCCATTTAAAAGCCCTCTTTGATAGTTTATCTTAGGTGCTTACGCCTAGTGGAGGAGGTTTTTGATCCTTTCCCAAGCCTATGGTAATCTATTTGCTATGACAGGTAGTGAGAGATATTATCCGTTTTCATTTATGAGATTTATTTTGATGACACTTGAGAGATGTGAGTATCTAAACACTACTTGTGAGGTGCTAGTTTATAATCTCCGTGCTTATTATGATTAAAGTGGAACGAATATTTGTTGTAATTACTTTTATGTTAGCATTAAATGACCCCTAACTTGTATTTTGATTAGAATAAAAGCGCATTTGCTTGAGGACAAGCAAATCTCAAGTGTAAGGGTATTTGATGAAGCGAAAAGTGTACCGCTTTTAAGGGGTCATTTAAGCCCTAAATCGTATTTATTTGATCAAATATTGCCCTAAATCGTTCCTTTTGTCATTTTAGGTACTTTTGAGAAGAAATCTGGAAAAGGAAGCATTTTGGACGTTTTTGGAGCATAAAAGTGAAGAAAACGGCAAAGTCTCAAAATCTTGCTGAAAGTTACCTTTGACGGCGTCAGGATTATCTCCAGACGGCGTCATGGCTTGGCAAAAGTGGTGGATGTGAAATTTACTCATGATAAGCCAGTGAAAATTGCATGGGAATTCTGACGGCGTCACCCTTTAATTTGATCAAAGTCGTCACGTTATAATTCAAAGAGGGACGGCGTCACGTTCATAGTCTGAGGGCGTCAAGCCTTGATAGGCCAGAACGGATTTTGGAGAGCTAAAGAGGGACGGCGTCAAGAAGGTCATCCGGGAACCCTAAAAGCGGCGAGGTGACGGCGTCACACTCCATAACGTGACGCCGTCAGATCTGAAAGTCTATATATAGTTTTCTAATTTTTTGTCATTAGTGTGTAACTTATTGGGGAACTTTGTGTGTGAAAACCCTAGGACGAATTTGGCAGCTCTTTCAAGGCTTTTTGCCTTAAGATCTTCCATGTTACATTGAAGATAAGTTATCAATTAATCATTCAATATGTCTATGTGTTGTTTGATTCTATCTTGTTCTTGTCTTTTGTTTAACATGCTAGGCTAGATTTATCTTGTGTTTGCTTAGATCTAATGAAACCTAGCTATTGATTATTGGTTATTAGTGTGTTATTAGTTGTATTGGATGATTGTTTATCTATGTTAGGCTTAAGAAAACTGGCTAACTTCCTAATCGGTAACTTGCTTGAACGTCTTAAGAAACATGAACCAATGCGTACTAAAGGTTTTTATGGTTGTATTTAATGCACAAGCGAATTCTAGTGATCCCATGTTAGGAGCTTCCTAGCCGGCTCGACATAGGAGTGAAGTAGGAGCTTGTAGAGTTGGGGAAGTACGTACGCCACCCCACGAATGGTATTAAGGAATACACCCGTCATCCACGCAACTAATACACACTAATCAACCGGTAAAAGATAGTTAGGGAGTAAGGAAATCTAAGTAAACACATTTCCCTCCACATAAGTTTTCACCAACCTTTTCATTTTCTGTTATTTTATTTTATTTGCATTCGTAGTAATTTGGGTTAGTTGACTAGCAACTAATTCCGCCCACTCTTTCAAACCCGAGATTTTACTTGCTTTCATAAAAATTATAAAAACATAAAAAGAATCTTCTCTCACCCTTAGACCTATTAAAGTAGTTTTTCATACCTAACGAACACTATTCCCTGTGGAGAACGATCAATCCCCCGTACTTACCACTACACTATACTACATCGGTCAGGTACACTGCCTGGTGGGGTTGTAAGCCTCTTGAGATCCCTCGAGAGGTAAAACCTGTTGTAAGGTTGCAAAACCACGCATCATGAAGAAGGTTCAAATGAAGATTCTGGAGTATTTTATATATTCAGAAGGGATGAAGCATTCAAAAGGAGAAAGTTCTATCTAGGAGCTTTCAGTTTCAATTTCAGTCCACTACGTTTGTTCATCACTTGCAAAGGCATGCTGAAAGATGATTTCACTTGTTGAAACAAGCATCCAAGATATACAACATCATTGCCTCTTATAATTCCTCCATCCAAGGAAATTGCACCATCTTTTGTTAAAGATATTGATTATGTTCAAGACAAAGAAAGATGATGTTATTGCTGAAAGAGTTTCACAGAAAGCAGATGAGTTAGACAGATAGATATTTAATCTTGAAGAACAGAAGATAGCTCAGATCAAGAGTCTGACTATGAAGTGTTTGAAAGATTCTCACAATCATGATTTTATTCAGAAGAAACATGTTGATAAGGAATCCACATGTTTAGGGGAGGATTGTTGGGAATTAAATGTTCTGAAGATTAGTTTTAAGAATTACAAGTTCACAAAGTTAGTACTGCTGAGAAGTATACTCTAACAGTTCCTACTGCTAGTGTATATTTAGCCTTACAAGATATAACTGACAGTACAAACTATGTTAGTATGTTGGGAATTAAACTAACAGTTAGTACGGCTCATACATAAATTAGTACTGCTGAAGATTGTTCAAGAATACATTATCAGTACTAAGTCAGTTAGTACTGTTGGTATAAGAAGTTAGTACTGTTTATTAGATAAAGACTGAATCATGCATGGATAAATATAGAAAATATATGATGTATATCTTATTTGTATAGGATTATACGATTGATAGTTTACTTGTAAAGGACTCCTTGTCCTATAAAAAGAGATCCTAGGTTAAGTTTTATTGACATGCATTATTGATAGAGCTTCACGATTTCATTTTAATTCTTGTGATATTCCAAGATCACTCGCAATATATTGAAGCTAATCGTTTGGTTAAACTGTGTGTGATTATTCTTACTGTTACATTCATACAATCACATACAATCACCAAACACTAAACCTTCTAAGTACTTGGTGGTAAATTCCGCATGCTACTAAGTATACATTCAAAGTATCTCCAACACAATTCGTGTGTTTAGATCCGGTCAAGTGGTATCAGAGACAGGTTTCTGATACTTTGATTTAGAAGATCCAAAAGTCTTTACTCACTTGTTACTAAGAAGATGGACATGGAGACACCTCAAACCTCAATCCTTGCAAAACTCCCCATGCTTAAACAAAACGAGTATGATTTATGGCGACTCAGAATTGAGCAATATTTCATGGTGCAAGACTATGCATTATGGGATATCATTATCAATGGTGATTCCTTCAAACCAATTCCCACTGAAGAAACATGTGCTGATGGTTCCAAGACCACAAAGCTCAACACTGAGCCTGTCACTAATGAGGAGAGAATCAAAAAGAAGAATGATCAGAAGGCTAGGAATTTGTTACTCATGGCAATTTCTAATGATCAAGTGCTAAACTTTAGCCAGTATGAGACTGCTAAGACTCTTTTTGAAGCAGTGGTGGAAAGATTTGGTGGCAATGAAGCTACCAAGAAGGCACAGAGAACCCTACTTAAGCAGAGTTATGAGAACTTTAGTGCCTCAAGTTCTGAATCACTTGATCATATCTTCAATAGGCTTCAAAGGATCATTAGTCAACTAACCGTACTAAAGATTGTGATCCCTCAGGAAGATCTTAACATGAAGTTTCTTAATAGCCTACCTGCTGTGTGGAACACCTATGTGGTTGTCTGGAGCAATAAACCAGAACTGGAGAAGATGACATTGAATGAGCTCTACAACAATCTCAAGATTGTTGAGCAGAAGGTGAAGAAAGGAGAAAGCACTAGTTCTAGTTCTGGAAACACTGCATTCTTATCATCTTCCAATAATAGTAGTCCTGATGATGTTGAAGCAGTTGGTACTGCTAGCCCTAAAGTTAGCACTGCTAGTGTAAAAACTAGCACTGCTGGCTTAACTGATGAGACCATATATGCATTTGTGTCAGAACAATCTGGTGGGTCTCAGATCTTTAATGAAGATCTTCTTCAAATTGCTGAAGATGATTTGGAAGCTATGGATTTAAAGTGGCGGTTGGCACTAATAAGTATCAGGGCTAAGAAGTATTACCAAAGGACTGGGAACAGGATTACCTTCAATGGAAGAGATGTTGCTGGGTATGATAAGTCCAAGGTGGAGTGCTATAATTGTCACAAGATGGGGCACTTTGCCAGGGAATGTAGAAGTCCAAGACAACAAAGCAACCAGGGTCAAGGGTTTAAGAATCAGCAAGGAACAAGGAGAACAGTTAATGTAGAAGAGCCTTCTTCCAAGGCTATGGTAGCTGTGGATGGAGCTGGATTTGATTGGAGCTTCATGGAGGAAGAAGAGGAACCAGCTAATTTGGGTTTGATGGCTTTCTCAGACTTAGAGGTACATATTGTTCAAAAGTGCTCAAATACTTGTCAAGCTTTAAAAGATTATGAATGTCTTAAGAAACAGTATGATGATCTTAGAGTAGAATTTAATCAAGTAAGTTTTAATCTGTCAAATCATAAAAGAGGACTAGCTGTTTTAGAAGAACAACTTGTGTTTTATAGACATAATGAGTCAAACTTCTCTGATGAGATGGGCATTCTAAAAAGGGACTTACAACTAAAAGATGATAAAATGAGTGGACTTGTATATGAACTAGAAAAGCTTAAAAAGGAAAAAGAAAACATCTAGTTAAGTGTAGATACTCTTGAACATACCTCAGAAGGAGTTCAGAAGATTGTAGAGAGTCAAATACTTAACAAAGCTAAGTCTGGTTTAGGCTATAAGTCAATTGCACCCCCAATTAGAGGAATGTTTGTCCCACCAGGAATTGATTTAGCTCATACAGGTTTAGAAGAGTTTAAGGATATGGATTTTCCTGGATATGGTGTTAAAATAAGTGAGAATCCTGTTAAATTTGTCAAACCTGAGGATTCTTTTGTGAGTGCTAGTGATAAATCTCTTTCTGAGGAAAAGATGTCCTCTGATAGGAACTCAGATGCTCAAATTATTGAGGATTGGATATCTGATGATGAGGATGATCAGGTTAAGGTTAAACCTGATGTTGTTAAGGTAGAAGTTAAACATGCTCCTAAGGTGGTTAAAACTGAAAACATAAAACCAGTTAGAAAAAATGTCAAGTATGCTGAGATGTATAGGACTAAGAACAGATCTCCAGTTTCTAAAGATAATCAGAGGAATTGGAACCACTCAAAATCTAAGCAATTGGATGATGAGTTTGTTATGATTAGAAGAGTATGCTTTGTTTGTGGAAGTTTTGACCATTTGGCTGCTTATTGTGATTCTAACCCATGGAAAAAGAATGTTTTTGGGAATTCAAGGGTGAATAGGAATAACAATGCTAGGGTCACTCAAAATAGTCCAACAAGGTTGACTGACCCTAATGTGAATCATAAAATGTCACCCAGAGCAGTTATGTTAAGGTCTGGCATCAAAGCAGTTTCAACTGCTAGACCAAACAAATGGTTTAAAAATAAACAAACTGTTACCAGTGCAAAACAAGTTTCAAATCATGCACAAACAGTTAAAAGGCATTTTTATAAGAAAACAGCAATTACCAATCAAAAATGGGTGTCTAAAGCTAAACCAGCAGTTCCAACTGCTAGGCCAGCAGTTCCAACTGCTAGGTCAGCAGTTACTACTGCTAGAAACTTTAATGCTGTTAAGGGTAAATGGGGCAATGCTGTCAAGGCCTCAGCACATTGGGTTAGAAAATCTAACCAACCCAATGGTGCATCAATGACCTTCAATAAATTTTCTCATATTGATGCACAAGGCAGATCCAAGCCAGTGATGGTTTGGGTCCCCAAAAGGCACTAAAACCTTTATTTTGTGTGCAGGAACATCCTTCAAATGGTGAAGAAGATAGAGGATACTCAGACAGTGGATGTTCAAGGCACATGACTGGTAACATGTCATGCCTTTCAGACTTTATTGCTCTTGATGGAGGACCTGTTATTTTTGGAGGTGGTGTTGGAGGAAGGATTACTGGTAAAGGTGTAATTAAAACTGGTAATCTTGATTTTGATAATGTGTATTTTGTACCAGAGTTAAAGTACAACATCTTTAGTGTGTCACAAATATGTGATAAAAAGAATAAGGTTCTTTTTACTGATACTGACTGCCTTATTCTTTCTCCTGATTTCAAGCTACCTGATGAAAATTAAGTATTGCTTAAAATCCCCAGAAAGGGTAATACATACAGTATTGAGATGAACAACCTTGTTCCTAAAGAAGGTCTTGCTTGCCTTGTTGCAAAAGCCACATTGGAAGAATCAATGTTGTGGCACAGAAGGCTTGGTCATGTTAATTTTAAAACCATTAACAAAATTGCTAAAAATGGTTTGGTAAGAGGATTACCTAACAAAACTTTTCTGAATGATTAAACCTGTGTTTCTTGCCTTAAAGGTAAGCAACATAGAGCCTCATGTAAGCCAAAGGCCCAGAACTCTATTTCTCAAGCTTTATATATGTTGCATATGGACTTATTTGGTCCTACTTCTGTGAATAGCTTGAATTTTAAAAGATAATGTCTTGCTGTTACTGATGATTACAGTAGGTTTTGTTGGGTATTCTTTATGAAAACTAATGATGAGACAAGTGAAATCCTTAAGACCTTCATTGTTGAAGTAGAAAACCTAATTGATAAGAAAGTTAAAATAATCAGATGTGACAATGGGACTGAATTTAAGAATAGGGTGATGGATGACTTTTGCAGAGAAAAAGGTATTAAGAGGGAGTTTAGTGTAGCTAGAACCCCACAACAAAATGGAATAGCTGAGAGAAAGAATAGGACTCTTATAGAGGCTGCTAGGACAATGTTAGCTGACTCTAAGCTACCAGTTTCATTTTGGGTTGAAGCAGTTAGCACTACTTGTTATGTGTTGAATAGGGTTTTAGTTGTGCAACCTCACAATAAGACTGCTTATGAGCTTCTTAGAGGTACAACCCCTGCTTTAAGCTTCATGAGACCTTTTGGTTGTCATGTTACTATCCTTAATACCAAAGACCAACTAGGAAAGTTTGATGGGAAATCTGAGGAAGGTTTCTTTGTTGGTTATTCTCTGAACAGTAAGGCTTTTAGGGTGTACAATACAAGCACCAAGCATGTAGAAGAGAACTTGCACATAGAATTTTTGGAGAATAAGCAAAATGTTGCAGGCATTGGTCCAGATTGGATCTTTGATATTGACAGTCTTTCAGATTCTATGAATTATGTGCCTGTTGCAAGTACAAACACTAACAAAAATGCAGGTTCTGAAGATGAAGATGATGAAGATTGTCAAGTGGTGTAAACAAAGAGAAGGAAGCTGATATAGGCATTGGACAAGAGGGAAAAGAAACTGAAATTCCAACGAACAGTACAAATGGAGTTAGTACTGCCCAGTCACAAGTTTCTACTGCTGACCAGAATGTTGATAATGTTGGACCAAGTCAACTTAATCTTGATCCACCAGTTACCACTGCTGCCCAAGTTGATGATTTTGATTTCTTTGGAGATGGTCTGCAAAATATGCCTATCAACTATGAAGCTTCTTCTACTTCTTCAACAATTGTGCATAGAAATCATCCACTTACCAATGTCATAGGAGATGTACAATCTGGAGTCAAGACAAGAAGACATAGTCAAGATCCAGATCACCATGGTTTTCTTAGTGTTGTGTATTAGGAAAAACATCATGAAGATGAGCATGAGTGTATGTTTGTATGTTTCCTATCTCAGATTGAACCCAAGAATGTGCTAAAGGCTTTAGAAGATTCAAGTTGGGTTGAGGCAATGCAAGAAGAACTGCTTCAATTCAAAATTCAAAAAGTTTGGGTTCTGGTTGATCTACCAAAGGGGATGAGAGTGATTGGTACTAAGTGGGTATTCAGGAACAAGAAGGATGAGAGGGGTCTTGTGATAAAGAACAAAGCAAGATTGGTTGCTCAAGGCTATACTCAGGAAGAAAGGATTGATTATGAGGAGGTTTTTGCTCCTGTTGCCAGGCTTGAAGCAATAAGACTATTTCTTGCTTATGCTTCCTTTATGGTTTTTATGGTCTATCAAATGGATGTGAAGAGTGTCTTTCTATATGGTACTATTGATGAGGAGGTCTATGTTTCTCAACCTCCAGGTTTTATAGACCCAGACCATCCTGACAAAGTTTATAAGGTGGTTAAAGCCCTTTATGGATTGCATCAGGCTCCAAGAGCTTGGTATGGGACTCTTGCTACTTATCTGTTGAAGAATAGGTTCCATAGGGGTAAAATTGATCAAACTCTCTTTATTAAAAAGGACAAAGGTGATATTCTATTGGTTCAAGTTTATGTGGATGACATCATCTTTGGTTCCACAAAGAAAGAAATGTGCAGAGAGTTTGAGCAATTAATGAAAGATTGGTTTGATATGAGCTCTATGGGTGAGCTTACTTTCTTTCTTGGCTTTCAAGTACAGCAGAAGCCAGATGGAATTTTTATCTCTCAAGATAAATATGTTGGTGAAATTTTGAGAAATTTCAATTCACAGATGCCAAGGTTGTTAGCACACCAGTTGATAAGGAGACACATTTGTTATTAAAAGATCACAGTGGTGAAGATGTGGATGTGCACATGTATAGATCTATGATTGGGTCTTTGATGTACCTCACATCATCCAGGCCTGACATTATGTTTGCAGTTTGTGCTTATGCAAGATTCCAAGTCAATCCTAAGGTGTCTCATCTCACAGCTGTAAAGAGAATCTTTAGATACCTTAAAGGTCAACCTAATTTAGGCCTATGGTATCCTAAAGAGTCTGCATTTGATCTGGTGGCATTCTCAGACTTTGATTATGCTGGTGCTAGCATGGATAGAAAGTCTACAACATGTGGTTGTCAATTTTTGGGATGTAGATTGATCTCTTGGCAATGTAAGAAGAAGACTATGGTGGCCACTTCTACTACTGAGGCTGAATATGTGGCTGCAACAAGTTGTTGTGCTTAAGTTCTTTGGATTCAAAATCAGATGCTTGATTATGGGTACAATTTCTTAAACACAATTATACACATAGACAATAGCAGTACATTATGTATTATTAAAAATCCAGTTCAACATTCAAAAACAAAACACATTGAAATTATACATCATTTTATAAGAGACTGTGTTGAAAAGAAGTTAGTAAAAGTTGTTAAAATACATACTGATGACAACTTTGCTGATTTATTAACAAAAGGTTTTGATGTAGGAAGGTTTCAGTACTTGGTAACAGGTATTGGGATGCTTAATCCTTCAAAAGATTAATGTCTAAGTGTTTTTGTTTTTGTACTGCTAGTTGTGCTATTTGTATAGTTTGTACTGCTGCATTGTTTTTAGGTACTGCTTATGGACATTTGTTAGTCTTATGTGATAACTGTTAAAAGAAAATATTGTGTATTGTGTTTTCTTTGGTTTGGGACTAACATTTCAGGTTAAGAAAGCTTTTTTATATGGATTATGCTTTGGAAAGTATGGTGGTTTGAAATGTCAAGTGTGAGAACTTATCACACAACAAATGGTAATTGGTTCACCATGTCTAATCCACATAAGAACCAACTAGTCCAGATCAAACGATTTCTGGTAAAGACTACTCAAATCCGTTCATGGTTGACAGTTTACCAAAAACTGGATGGTCATCAACTCACCATATCTAAGTGTAAAGAGTTGACTAGTCCAAAGCAAACGGCTATTGGTAAAGACATATCAAATCCGTTGGTAGCTGATAGTTTGCTAAAAACTATAAGTGGATAAAACTGTTTTCATCTCCACATTGAGTTTATCCTAATCTCTGAAAACTTTTTGCTAAACAGTTTGTACTGCTAGTTTCAACTAGTTTGTACTGATGGTTCAAACTTGGTTTCATACTGAGTTTATGCTCTATGATTCACCTCTCTCAGAAGGTCACACATCTGGAAGTGTTGAGAGCAGTTTGCAACTACACAACTGAATTGATGGAAACTTGTACATATTGTCATACTAGAGGCTGAGCTCAAATGTCATATGTTCTAGTTCATGTGATGGTGAAGATTCTTCTAAACAGGGGAGGAATTCGTTGCTGTTAAAGATGATTATGTAACTCAGGGGAGGATATCAACTCAAAATCAGAGATAATTGTGAAGATTGTGAAGATTTTAATGGAGTACTTACTGTTATGGTTTCTTCAAAAGATTATATGTGAAGAAAATTCTCAAGTGATTCAAGATTGAAGATAAGTGTTTGAAAGAATCCACCCCATCATCAACATTGGAGTTTAATTCGAAAAACTTACTGATTTACACAGAAATCATAAGTTTAGGGGAGGATTGTTGGGAATTAAACTAACAGTTAGTACGGTGATGCGTGGTTTTGCGACCTTACAACAGGTTTTACCTCTCGAGGGATCTCGAGAAGCTTGCAATCCCCACCAGGCAGTGTACCTGACCGATGTAGTATAGTGAAGTGGCAAGTACCGGGGGATTGATCGTTCTCTAGGGGAATAGTGTCGTTAGGATTGAAAAACTACTCTAATAGGTCTAAGGGTGAGGGAAGATTCTTTTTGTATTTTTATATTTTTTATAAAAGCAAGTAAAATCTCGGATTTGAAGGAGTGGGCGGAATTAGTTGCTAGTCAACTAACCCAAATAACTACAAATGCAAATAAAATAAAATAACTGAAAATGAAAAGGTTGTGGAACTTATATGGAGAGAAATGTGTTTACTTAGATTTCCTTACTCCCTAACTATCTTTTACCGGTTGATTAGTGTGTATTAATTGCGTGGATGACGGGTGTATTCCTTAATACCAATCGTGGGGTGGCGTACGTACTTCCCCAACTCTACAAGCTCCTACTTCACTCCTATGTCGAGCCGGCTAAGAAGCTCCTAACATGGGATCACTAGAATTCACTCATGCATTAAATACAACCATAAAAACCTTAGTACGCATTGGTTCATGTTTCTTAAGATGTTCAAGCAAGTTACCGTATAGGAGGTTAGCCAGTTTTCTTAAGCCTAACATCGATGAACAATCATCCAATACAATTAATAACACACCAACAACCAATAATCAATAGTTAGGTTTCATTAGATCTAAGCAAACACAAGATAAATCTAGCCTAGCATGTTAATTAAAAGACAAGAACAAGATATAATCAAACAGCACATAGACATATTGATTGATTAAGTGATTACTTATCTTCAATTAAACATGGGAGATCCAAGGGTATAAAACCCTTAAAAATGGCAGAAAATTCATCTAGGGTTTCTCCTCACAAAGTTGCACACTAATGACTAAAAATTTCAAAACTATATATAGAGTTTAGGGGCTGACGGCGTCACGTTGTAGGAGGTGACGCCGTCACCTCGCCGTGGCTAGGGTTCCCGGATGGTCTTCTTGACGCCGTCCCTTTTTAATCCTCCAAAATCCGCTCTGGCCTATCAAGGGTTGACGCCGTCAGAATAGTGCTTGACGCCGTCTCTCTTTAACTTAAACCGTGATGGCCTTGATCACCTTAAAGGGTGACGCCGTTAGACTTCCATTGTAAAACTCTCTGGCGCGTCATGTGTATTTTTCATATCCACCTCTTTTGCCAAGCCGTGACGCCGTCAGGAGCAATCTTTGACGCCGTCACGTGTACTTTTCCAGCAGCTTTGGAGACTTAGTCGTTTTCTTCACTTTTATGCTCCAAAAATGTCCAAAATGCTTCCTTTTCCAGATTTCTTCTTCAAAGTACCTAAAATGACAAAAGGAACGATTTAGGGCAATATTTGATCAAATAAATATGATTTAGGGCTTAAATGACCCCCTAAAAGCGGTACATTTTTTGCTTCATCAAATACCCTTACACTTGAGATTTGCTTGTCCTCAAGCAAATGCGCTTTTATTCTAATCAAAATACAAGTTAGGGGTCATTTAATGCTAATATAAAAGTAATTACAACAAATAGTCGTTCCACTTTAATCATAATAAGCACGGAGATTACGAACTAGCACCTCACAAGTAGTGTTTAGATACTCACATCTCTCAGGTGTCATAAAAGTATATCTCATAAATGAAAACGGATAATATCTCTCACTACCTGTCATAGCAAATAGATTACCATAGGCTTGGGAAAGGATCAAAAACCTCCTACACTAGGCGTAAGCACCTAAGATAAACTATCAAAGAGGGCTTTTAAACGGGTTATAACGTTAGGTGTAGGGATATGATAAACACGGATTTGTTGGATAAGGGATATTTTACTGGTGGCGAGTTAAAGATCTTGATTAATTACATGTACAATATGGCGTTGCTAAGCCAAGACTCGACTCGACTTAAGCTAAAAACAAAATAACAAAAACATAAAATAAACATAAAATGAAACGGGATGGTAGTCCGTATGTTTTTTCTACTTTTCTTTTTCTCATTTTTTTTGTATTTTTCTTGATTTTTTTGATTTTTTTTTTTTTTTTTTTTTTCATACACTCTTGCCCTACCATCCAAAATAATACATCATAGGGGCGTTGCATTCCCCTTACACTTGAACTTTTACATAACTTTACAATTAACTATTCTAATGACTCGAATTAAGATAATCGAAACACTTGGAGTACTTTTAAAATATTTAGCACATATGAGGGTAATAATGTTGTTCTTCCCCATTACTCCATTACACTAGTACTTTACCCATGAGTCCCAATCGTCCCAAAACAATATGTACAAGGATATGACTTGACTTAGCAACCATGTAATCAATTAGATAATTAACTTGGGGTTTAAACAAATGTTGTCACAATAATGCACTAAAAATGAGTGCATACAAGGTAGGCTAAGGCGATTTGGGTGTACATTTAGGTGGGGTGTAAACAAATTCTTACTTTAAGTAAAATGCTTAAAGTTAGAAACGAAAAGATAGGCTCTGAGGGGTGTACTAGGGGTATCGTGTACTAAGAATGAGTACAACGCAAAGGGTGTGGGAGAATTACTTGACCAATGTAGCCAACGTAATTATAACAAAAACACAGGTGTAAAACGATGGGTTAATCCTAATGCCTCTTATCATGTAGTAAATCTAACTACACGAATGTAGTCTCACTTGTGGCCTCGGAATGGTCCATACGCAAGTTCTAGAATCTAAGTGCTACCGGTACACACATCATAGCATAAATGCTTTTCCTACCAATTCTAGGGGCGAACCTCACATATTTGGGGGTGGAAAATTTTTTAGTGGTACGGTTTTTGTGCTAGTCATATAACTCCTATCCGTGAGACGCTCATTAAGATCAAAGTTTCACTCCTATATGTTGTAAAAAATTTTAAATTTGGCACTAAAATTGCCTTAACAGGTATTTCTCTCAGTTTTATTACACATCTACCATTAAACAAACAAAAATCAAGCGCAATTGTATTCTCTAAAGTATCGTACTTTACCCCCCCCCCCCCCCCCTTACACTTAAGATGAACATTGTCCCCAATGTTCAAATAACAAGATGTAAAAGTAAATAAGGTAAAAGAATGAAATCAAATACTCCCCTGATTCGTTTGGTGGATAAAGAGGTAACATGGTTAGATCTTCTTCCAAGAGAATGTAGAAGCTTCAAGACTAATGCATCGCCAAAAGCTAGATTCCACATACATCTCCTTGTCCAAAATAACCTGTTAAACCTGAGAAAACAAACACGAAAACCTGCATAACATCGGCGGGATAAATCTATATAAGGATATAATGCTTGTGGAATGATAATTTTGCAGATTCCTGGAGTTTATAAGTTAGAGATTTAATAAAAACTTTTTATGAAAACAAAACTTTCAAAAATTTCAGAAAATTAAAACCTGACGCCGTCAGAAATGATCTGACAGAATTCTCATGTTAAGTTTCCGGAAAATTTCTGGAAAAACCTATACCTTACTTCCTGGAATTCCTGCAAAACATCATTATGACTCGATACAAGCATTTGACTCAAACAATTACTAATATGTATGTTAATTTAATATTGTTCTGATTCATGTTCATTTGTTCTAATAAACCGATTTGGATTTCCCTTACACTTATCTTTTGCAAAATACCTTTATATGTAGTTAAGACGAAGTTAAAAACAAGATAAAGCATTTTCACAATTTAGTTTTGAACATGAATCAATAATAATAAAAATTAAACATACACACGGAAGCAAATAAAATCAAACAAACAAATAAATAAACACACAAAGCAAATAAAACTTGGGTTGCCTCCCAAGAAGCGCTTTTCTTTATTAACGAGTCTTGTAGCTAGACTCAAAGTCACCGTACATTACGTGACTCCATCATTGGTCATGGTTCCTAGGCCATTCTCATTTCCGGTTTTATATTCCGGTCCTAATTTCAAACAATCCTTGTAGAAACCGGATATCCTTTCCATAACATAGTCTACTCCTTTATTTCTATCCTTATCATTCCTATAGTAGACCGATTGCTTAAGCTCCTTCTCAACATTTGACAAGTGTTGGAATTGCTCTATCTTATATGGCATTTGGTAGTTTACCTCATCGGTCTCATCCTTAAATCTAACTATCCCTAAGGAAGGTTCATAAGTCATTCTAGAGACCTCAACAAATGGTTTTCCAAAAACTACTTGAGTTAAGCATGATTCGACTATTGGCCGGATATCTTCTACAATTACAAAGTCGGTGACATAGGTGAAGTTTCCTACATAAACCGGTAATCCCTTAACTCTTCCCGTGAAGTTACTCATCCAACCCTTATCAGGGAACATCCTATACCCAAGTTGATTTTTCATTATCAAGTTGTAGTGGGCTCTAGTCATGATGTTTATGGGCGATCTAAGGTCGATGTAAGCTTTCCACACATGCAAATGTCCGATGTTGCATGGTATGTTGAGATTAGAAGGGTCGCCTATTTTTATAATTGGTCTACCTAGGAAGTATGGTGTCTCGGGGTCATCGAATAAGTCTGTATGATATGCGCGCTCTTCCTTAGTGGGTAGCCTATTGAAGTAGTCCTCATCATCATCTACTTCTTCAATCTCACTTTTCCTAACTTCTTTATCAACCTCGACTTTCTTAACCTCATCCTCAGGTTCACTATTATCCTCATTCCTATCAATTGGTTTAATAGTGACAATGTTGACGAAGTGGACGTGTTTGGATGAAGAGGGGTCTTTTACTTGGGGTCCTCTATTTGTGTTCCTAGCGTCCTTATGTGGAGGTGATAGCACTTGGTTATTGAGGGCTTTCAATAAGTTGTCAATTTTATTGGTCATCTCCGTTTGTTGTTGATTGAATTCGGATTCAAACTTGGCCAAATGAGCTTCTTGAGATGCCATAAATTGGGACATCAATCCTTCAAAGTTATTGGTACTACCATAATTGTTGGAAGGATTGTTATTGAAAGTACGGTTCGAGGGTGAACCGCTTGATTGGAAACGATTAGGTGGGTTGGAAGAATTGGTTTGTTGTGCGTTTTGATTTTGTTTCCACCTAAGGTTTGGGTGATTTTTCCATGAGGGGTTGTATGAATCACTGTAGGGGTTTGGCTCGGGTTTGAAAGTGTACCACTTGTCTCCCACTCCGTCGGTACGCGAGGATGCGTAGTCCGTAAAAGCTTGTTCGGGGAGTTCCACGCAATCACGAGTGTCGTGGGGACCACTACATAATTCACATGAAGAAGTGATTTTGTTCACTTGGCTTGAAGGTTTAGGAGCCTCGTAGGATTTCATAAGAAACTTGACTTGGTCTTCAAGTTCTATGATCCTACGGTCGGAAGTGCTTGAATTGTTCGAAGGCAAAGATATTGCCTTGACCGTTTTATTCAAATAACGGGGATCACTCCAACTTTCGTTGTCATAAAGAGCAAGATCTTCCAGGAGAGCCCATGATTGTTCCGCACTTAGATCACGTAGCTTACCACCGGCCGATTGGTCAATGGTTTGCCTCGTGGAGAGATTGATATGGTCATAGAAGATTTGGACTTGGAGCCAAAGTTCTATGCCATGGTGAGGGACTTTTTGGAGTAAGTCCTTGAATCGAGTCCATGCCTCGTAGAGGGTTTCGCCTTGACGTTGTTGGAACATCAAGATATCATTCCTTAGCTTGGTAGTTCTTCCTGGTGGGAAAAACTGAGCAAGGAAACGAGTGGTGAGATCATCCCAAGAGGTGATGGATCCTGCGGGTAGACGCTCTAGCCATTGACTAGCTTGGTCCCGCAGAGAGAATTGAAAGAGATGCAGTCGGGTCGTCTCTCGAGTGGCAACATCAAGGTCTATGGAATCAACGATTTTGAGAAAGTCCTTGAGATGTTGATTTGGATCTTCGGAACGAAGTCCATGGAATGCGCATCCGCTTTGCACCAACCGGATGGTGTCGGATCGCAAGGGAGTGACATTGGCTCCTTGAGTGAGCTCAATGGTGTTTCGATAGCCATGGTGGCTAGGACGGGAGTAGTCTCCTAAGGTACGGGCTCTAGGAGGTGGGTGTTGTTGTGGTGGTGGGTTGTTGGGATCAAGGATATTACCACCTTCCATGATGTCGGATGGTAATGGTTACGAACAAAGAAACGAAGAAAAAAAAGATAGACTAAAGAAAAACCTAGAAAAATAAAATAAAAATCTCACTAGAAAGGAATCTAGTGAGTAGACCTAATAAAATAAAAAATTCAACCTAAACAATAACTATTCCCCGGCAACTGCGCCAAAACTTGATGCGTGGTTTTGCGACCTTACAACAGGTTTTACCTCTCGAGGGATCTCGAGAAGCTTGCAATCCCCACCAGGCAGTGTACCTGACCGATGTAGTATAGTGAAGTGGCAAGTACCGGGGGATTGATCGTTCTCTAGGGGAATAGTGTCGTTAGGATTGAAAAACTACTCTAATAGGTCTAAGGGTGAGGGAAGATTCTTTTTGTATTTTTATATTTTTTATAAAAGCAAGTAAAATCTCGGGTTTGAAGGAGTGGGCGGAATTAGTTGCCAGTCAACTAACCCAAATAACTACAAATGCAAATAAAATAAAATAACTGAAAATGAAAAGGTTGTGGAACTTATATGGAGAGAAATGTGTTTACTTAGATTTCCTTACTCCCTAACTATCTTTTACCGGTTGATTAGTGTGTATTAATTGCGTGGATGACGGGTGTATTCCTTAATACCAATCGTGGGGTGGCGTACGTACTTCCCCAACTCTACAAGCTCCTACTTCACTCCTATGTCGAGCCGGCTAAGAAGCTCCTAACATGGGATCACTAGAATTCGCTCATGCATTAAATACAACCATAAAAACCTTAGTACGCATTGGTTCATGTTTCTTAAGACGTTCAAGCAAGTTACCGTATAGGAGGTTAGCCAGTTTTCTTAAGCCTAACATCGATGAACAATCATCCAATACAATTAATAACACACCAACAACCAATAATCAATAGTTAGGTTTCATTAGATCTAAGCAAACACAAGATAAATCTAGCCTAGCATGTTAATTAAAAGACAAGAACAAGATATAATCAAACAACACATAGACATATTGATTGATTAAGTGATTACTTATCTTCAATTAAACATGGGAGATCCAAGGGTATAAAACCCTTAAAAATGGCAGAAAATTCGTCTAGGGTTTCTCCTCACAAAGTTGCACACTAATGACTAAAAATTTCAAAACTATATATAGAGTTTAGGGGCTGACGGCGTCACGTTGTAGGAGGTGACGCCGTCACCTCGCCGTGGCTAGAGTTCCCTGATGGTCTTCCTGACGCCGTCCCTTTTTAATCCTCCAAAATCCGCTCTGGCCTATCAAGGGTTGACGCTGTCAGAATAGTGCTTGACGCCGTCTCTCTTTAACTTAAACCGTGATGGCCTTGATCACCTTAAAGGGTGACGCCGTCAGACTTCCATTGTAAAACTCTCTGGCGCGTCACGTGTATTTTTCATATCCACCTCTTTTGCCAAGCCGTGACGCCGTCAGGAGCAATCTTTGACGCCGTCACGTGTACTTTTCCAGCAGCTTTGGAGACTTTGTCATTTTCTTCACTTTTATGCTCCAAAAATGTCCAAAATGCTTCCTTTTCCAGATTTCTTCTCCAAAGTACCTAAAATGACAAAAGGAACGATTTAGGGCAATATTTGATCAAATAAATACGATTTAGGGCTTAAATGACCCCCTAAAAGCGGTACACTTTTCGCTTCATCATACGGCTCATACATAAATTAGTACTGCGGAAGATTGTTCAAGAATACACTATCAGTACTAAGTCAGTTAGTACTGTTGGTATAAGAAGTTAGTACTGTTTATTAGCTAAAGACTGAATCGTGCATGGATAAATATAGAAAAGATATGATGTATATCTTATTTGTATAGGATTATACGATTGATAGTTTACTTGTAAAAGACTCATTGTCCTATAAAAGGAGATCCTAGGTTAAGTTTTATTGACATGCATTATTGATAGAGCTTCACGATTTCATTGTAATTCTTGTGATATTCCAAGATCACTCGCAATATATTGAAGCTAATCGTTTGGTTAAACTGTGTGTGATTATTCTTACTGTTACATTCATACAATAACATACAATCACCAAACACTAAACCTTCTAAGTACTTTGTGGTAAATTCCGCGTGCTACTAAGTATACATTCAAAGTATCTCCAACACAATTCGTGTGTTTAGATCCGGTCATAGTACTGCTGGTAGAAGCAAAAGGTACTGCTAATGGATACTACTGCTGGAATGACTCATACTACTACTGAGTGGATAAGTGTCACGTATACTACTGCTGAGTAGATAAGTATACAAAGATATTTTGTGTATAAAAGTCAAAGATATACGGTAGATAATATCTTTGATAGGTGTTAAGTAAACAAGTTGTGTACACAGATACTAGTTGTATCTTAGCTATTGACACAGTCCATGCATGTGTTTGACAAGACTAGACTATATTGTAAAGATCTTCTTTGGACTATAAAGAGAAGATCTTAGCTTAGTGTCTTGTGTGTCTTGATTAGAATTTTCATATTATTATCAAAAAGAACAAACACAACAATAGCAACAGTTATAGAAACATAAGATTCAAGGTTTTGTAACCCTAGTGATAAGTGAAGATCACTCGTATTATTTTCTTAATAATATTGAATCGTTTGGTGATATACTTTCTTTGTTATTTATCAAATTCAACAACCACCATTGTTCCATTTCCATATAACCATAACCTTCTAAGTGTGGTTAAGTAAATTCCGCGTACTTAATCATATTAACTCAAAGATATCATATACACAAAGTTACATAGGACTAACACCCTCTCAGTGTATCGATCAACCTCTCATATTTTAGCTCTGTGTGGTCGTTGGCTCAGTTTCATTTGGTTGAAGGTTCTCAATATATTGCTGCCATTGGTCATCAAAAAAATACAGTGGTCATTCTCAGCATGGATGGAAGGTGAGTGAATGATAAGTTTTTCAGTATATTTGTCATTTTTCTTTTTCATTTAGACTAAATGATTAAGTATAATTCAAATGTTAAACAAATCTAAATCTAAAAAAACCACTTTACTGTATTGTTATAAAAGCACGGCGGACTAATATCATTAATTTTGTTGCGCTTCTATCTTTTTTAGATGGGGAAAAATACATGTTGATAATGCTAATAATATCATAACATGACAATTCTGAAAATGATAAGGAAAGGAAGCAACTCCGAAACATAAATGATCGGAGGTTTTTTTTTTTTTTTTTTTTTTTTTAAGATGTCATTGAAATAGAACTCATCTACGGGTTTTCGGGTTGGGTCACGTTCACCCTATAATACTTTTGTCCGGTTGGCCCTTTAGAGATAAAACATTACCTGAAATTATCCATTTTTAAGTAAATGGGTATATATTATTACTACATTATTTAACAGAAAATATTTTGTGATCTCGACAAGCAATTGAGGAAAATAAGCTGAAGGCGGGCCCTTTCTAGCTCATTATGCAAGGCATTGTGGAAAAGTAAAGAAAGACGTGCAATTGAGTCTGCCATTGAATCCGTTGCTGAGATTGAGAAAAGGGCACGGGAGATTATGGAACAAGTTTGTGATAACTTGAAGCATTTCTTGGAAATAAGTAACGGGTAAGAAAAAGAGTCGGAAAGAAGATCTATACGAAACCAAGTAGCTTTAGAATATGGCATGATTTACTCTAACCATGATATGTGGATAATGTAAAAAATACTTATATGGTGTGATTTAATCTTGCTTATCAATTGGTTTAAGGAAACAATGAACTTTATATAAGTCATGCCTGTCTCTTTATTAATACATAAGTTATAACTATAAAAGATCACTGATATCCGTACATGACTAAATTAAAATGTAAATTACTGGCAGGCTTAGAAACTAGTGTATATATATATATATATATATATATATATATATATATATATATATATATATATATATATATATATATGTGTGTGTGTGTGTGTGTGTGTGTGTGTGTGTGTGTATATATACTAGTTGTCGAAGCCCGCCCGATGGGCGGGCATGACTTATAAGCCCTCACGGGCAGATAAGCCCGCCCGTTGGGCAGGCATGACTTATAATTATCGTTGACACACGCCTCAGCCGGGCTTGTCTTATAATTATTGTTGTCATATTTTACTACAGCGAAAGAAGGGTAGTAGAAAATGATCATCTCATGCATGTTAATATATATCCATTCATCACATCATTGAGTTTTAAAAGATCTCCGATGTTGATAGGACAATCATATCTTAACATAAAGATTAAGGAAATTCTTCATGTCATGTTTTAATATTTGTCTGTTATTTTCATGACCCGCCCGATGGGCGGGTTCGTTTGATAATATTGTTTGACAAAATTTTATGCACGTAAAATAAATAATGAATAACGGCAAATATGTTAAATAAAATAATTGAAAACAATGTATTATATTTAAAAAGAACAATCATAAGTACTATAATCCATTATGATGTTATATTTGTATTATTAATCAAGCTTATGTAATCTTTCTCGACTTTCGTTTCCTATTGCAATCATTAATGAAGATAACTTACGTTTCATATGGTGTGATACATACACACACAAATTCTCATGTGAACCTTAAACCAAGAACCCATCACAATAGTAGCTACGCATTACAATAGTTGGTTGTATAGCTAATTCCTGTATATTTTAGACGGGTCTATCCAGAATATACAGTTTTTTTTTTTAACGTTTTGAGAATGAAATTGATATACACATGGATCTAGGTTGTTGAATTTAGTCCTATAAAAAAAAACTTAGGACTATAGTAAAGAATAAAGCACACAAAACCACATTTTGGACGTTAAGTGTTTGGTGCTTGCATGGGGGCCTAAGTTTTTTTTCAATATCAGAAGGCTTATGCCATCCTTGCATACAGAAAGAGTTTGGAACATATAAGGGGGCGTGTATAATATTCACCGTCACGATAACATGTTAAGACTCGAGTGCATTGCTAAGACCCCATGAAGAACTGAAACCACATAAAGAGTATCAAGTATTGGCTTCTGCTTTTATTCCTTAGTGTAATATTCTGTGAGTGTAGAAGGCGGGAGGCAGGGGGAATTTGTGGTAAAGAGGTTAACTTTGGTAAGTAACAGTCTTACAACACCCTATTCATGGCTCTGAAGTGGTTTTGGTCTTTCATTTTATACTTAACTCAGAAAAATCCAGATCATATGTAACAAATAGTACAAATACACAGGGTGATTGTTCACTAATAAATTTAGGAAAATAAATATCATCAAGCACGAGTTGAATTCAAATAGTTACAACCTCACAACATCATTCCTGGGTTTCAAGTGTTTTTAGTCTTTCAAATTATACTTTACAACTTAGGGAATATTAAGATCGTATGTAACAGATAGTAGTATTACACAGGCTGTGTGTTAGCTAAGTCCTTCACAATTGTTATCAAGACGATTAAGAGGAACACAATGCGCAAATTTATACAAAAATAAGTTGTGTTCGACGTGAGTTTAGTTTCTTGCAAACATTGGTAAACGGCATATCTCCTCCGTGTCGAACACAATGACGGCAAAAATGCAAAGTGTCTCTCCCACTTGAAAAAAACTTGCAATAAGAATGAGCTTAGATGATGTTTCTTGTTAAGTGGATTCCTCTTTCATCGAGATATTTGAAGCTCGTGATCCGCTTCACCTACATAGAAAGTACTTCCAATTAAAAAAGTTCGTATAAAACTTTAAAAACAAATAAAGTTTTAAAGTTCTATAACTTTTTATCTACCCTTGTTATCATCGTGATTACTTATTTAAGTGCTTATTTGATTATGTTAAGAATAAGTATCTTTGCATTCGACGTGAGTAGATATACAATGCCTAGTGTTCTTTGATCTCATGCTATCTACCCTTGTTATCATTGTAATTACTTATTTAAGTGCTCATTTGTTTATGTTAAGAATTAAGTATCTTTGTGTTTGGTATATGCTTATTTTTAAGCAAATACACACTTAGAATCTGATAAGCTTAACTCGTGACTCATGCAGTTGACCTTGTTAATACTTCCAACAGGTTGTTAATTAATCTTGTTTTTAAGCAAATAAAAAATAACTTCAAACTTACAGCCGAACGATAAGGTAAATATATTTGACCGTATGTACAACTTCACTTTTTTAGTTGTTCACAAGGTGAAATTAATCAAAACACTTGTTAGCACAATAGTGTGTATTCATATGAAATCTCCCAACAGATCAACCCATATATTAAAGTATAAATTTTCTGGTTTTATAAGACTTCATAAAGTGCTTTCTACGTCAACCTTAATATATAAAAACACCCTTCTTGATGCCTATTATATTATGAAAACAGTGAAATTTTGATTAAAGATCGTACCTGACATCATCACTAACTACATTCTGCATTGAAGTAGCTTCACCACCTCTTCAATCTGACCACATTTTCAGTCTCACCATCTCCCAAGGACTCGACTTGAACCTAGAAATCTGGAAGCTTCCTCAACTTCAGCAAGAGATGTCACAGGGTACTCTTTGTGCTTACAAATATATGTTCATAGCACTGCATAACACAAGTGCTCCCATGATGGTGAATCAGACAAATTTAGTCAATGATCATCAAGTCTCAGCAACCTGTTCATTTTCAGCAACCAAGTCAAAGTTAAAGTCAAATACAACAGAAGTAGCAAAGTCAGGTCGCACGATACTCCGTGATGTGCTTTCACATCACCAGTCACTCAGTTCAATCATGTTTGACCATGTGTTTTACGGTAACAATATTTATATGTTATTATATAAAACTTGGGTTGAGTTTCATCTCTAGTGGGTCAAACCGGTTAAGCTAGAAGATTTAACAAAAAAATGTACATGGCTCCCAACCCAACTTGAAACATTTTGACCTGCGCTAGAAACCACCATATGACCCACTCATTTTGTTACCGACTTTCCTCAACTGTGCATATATCATCTAGTGACATTTTACATCAATGATTAATTTTTGTTTCTAGACAGTGTGAAAATAAGCCGTTTAATTCTATATGGTAAAACAAATATATACAAAATGTGAGTATACGATATATGTTTCTAGGGGTACCTTAATATCTCCAAGAAACTGCCTAGGCATCAATTCACTTTGTCCATTTAGAGTAGTATCAATAGCATTAGGATCGGAGTTTGATGCCCGAGCAACAACACTTGCATATCCCCGTGACTGAAGAGTTCCATATTCAGGGACTTCTAAATCTTTTATTCTGATGTTGAGATGAACGGTCAAAGGCTTCAGGGTGAAGCAATCTGCAATAGCGTAGGATTAAATTAGTGATGAATGAAGAACCACTGATGGTGAAAATCAGCAAAAGAAACTAATCACCTGATTATCCTTTTTCAAACTTGCAAGCATGGTCATTGCACAATATTTTTTTTAAGCTATCGGCCCACTTGCTAAATTTCAGTTATGCCGGTTAGGATTATACCAGTTATCTTCTTTTATGTTCTCCCATACATTACCACAAACAACAGCAAGTGGGAATGGATCCCGTATTTGCTTCAAAAAAGCCGTGACTGAAGAGTTCCATATTCAGGGACTTTTAAATCTTTTATTCTGATGTTGAGATGAACGGTCAAAGGCTTCAGGGTGAAGCAATCTGCAATAGCGTAGGATTAAATTAGTGATGAATGAAGAACCACTGATGGTGAAAATCAGCAAAAGAAACTAATCACCTGATTATCCTTTTTCAAACTTGCAAGTATGATCATTGCACAATATTTTTTTTAAGCTATCGGCCCACTTGCTAAATTTCAGTTATATCGGTTAGGATTATACCGGTTATCTTCTTTTGTGTTCTCCCATACATTACCACAAACAACAGCAAGTGGGAATGGATCCCGTATTTGTTTCAAAAAAGAAGCAGACTGGGCTTATTAGCAACCTGCAGCAAGTAAAATCAGTAATAAGATTTTAATTGAGACAGCAGTTTACTATTATTCAAATAAATTAGTAATAGTTTAATGGAATTTGGAATTTGGTTCATCTTGAAAATGTAAATGTAGAAAGCTACCATTATTACCTCAATAACGAGGCTTCAAGTTACTAATAACATGCCTGCAACAACAGCACGGGTTGCTTCGCCAATAAGGTTGGCCACATATTGAGAAGCTACCTTCAAAGTCGTTCGGTAGCTTGTACAGAAATATGATACATACCAGCATACATTACGTTATAGGAAGTAAGTATAAGCAGCGGAAAAGTTACACGTTCGGGTCACTGCCCAGTTGGGCTGCGCCCAATCAGTTGACAGCTTTGTTATTACTTGAATCAGTTAGTAATATTTTAGTCAGCGTGCAGGTTTAATTTTATTATCTCTATAGCACATTTTGCAATGGACCACATCGCGACACAAATGTGAAATGATGGTGGACAAAGTTATCAACTTCTGGTTACCGACGTAGCAGTATCACACATAACCTGAATGTGGTGAATCAACATAGCCGCGCAGTAAAAATTGACAGTCAGATGGTGCGGACGAACACGCATCAGACTTAACAGTTTATAAGGATATATAGTAATTGTCTGTTTCAGAAAACAATTAGGCTCAGAACTGCAGGTGGGTACCAGGCTACGGAAATGACCGAAGTTCAACATGGCTGCAAAAAAAAACCGGTTGCTTAGTTACCGTTTATACTATGCCGTCCGGTGATTGCCACGCCACTAACTTCAGAGTTTCAACGACCCAGTTCATTTTGCAATAGAATTCAGCAATCGTCATAGCCCATTATTTTGAGTAATTACTATATATACAACGACTTTGGCTGCAGCAAACTCCAAAAAAATGCTTAACTGACAGTATGGAGTACGCGCAAAGTACGAAAAGGTGACCTATTCAGTAGTAGAAGGAAAACCTCCGACCAAACATTCAAAGAGAGACCGGCTGGTGTAAAATATGACGGTCAGGTGCTTGAAGAATCCTCCTGTTGACCATTTACCCACGAAAACTGCGCAGACCATTTGACGTCAATACATCAATAGAAAACAAAGTAACATAAACCTAAAGTTCATATTCTTCAATTTTGTCTATCATATACAAACAAAGTGAGAAACAAATATTGAAACGAAGAAGCAAAAAGGAAAATATATACCATCTGGGCAACCGTAACGAAAATGAGGCATGCTATACACGATAGAAACACACCTTCAGATAGAATACACCTGCAACAAATGTTTGATTTCGTAAACAAAACACACATCTCATTTCAAGCAGCTAAAAAAAAACCAAATACACAAATTGACAAACCTGAACACACAAATTTACAAACTTAAAACATTCGTTCATTAAAGTAACCTATCTAATCCAATATCATCTATATATTTTTTGTATACACTAAACATAAACATAAGATTATGAAATCAGTCGTTGACAATACCGATTGGTCTGTCTATATATATCCAATATCATGTATATAGTTTATGCTTGTACTAAATATAAACATAAGATTCGTGTATCATATATCTAGTTCAAAAACAAATATAATCAAAACAACGAATCCAAAAAAAAATCATAAAAGTAGCAAAAATAGTTACCATAGTTAGTTCTTCAGTTTATCCTTGTGATTATGTCAGTACCGGCCAGCAGCATCTGCACCGGCGTTCAGCAACAACCATTCCCTAACCTGATCTGAAATAAATAAACCCCAAAATAATGGAGAGAATGAATCAACAAACAATGTATAGGAAAATTAAAATAGCCAGTAAAAAACAACTATAAAAATATATCCGACAATCGCAAAATAAAACCCCAACCTGGAATTGTAGATCTTGTGAAGGTCGGTTGAGAGTAAAGTTAGATGATAAGGATTAAGGATAAGAAAGGCGGTGCAAGTAAACCGGGGTAAAGGGGCTTGTGCAGTCCATAAAAAGAAACTATATTTATCGGCTTGAAGTCCTGCACTTAACAATCTCTTCATTTCATGTGGTTTTTAAACAAACTTCACATGCTTGCTTTGTTGCTTAACTAATGAAACCTTTCTAGATGGCTTAGTCTCTACCTTGACTTGTTGCTTAGCCTCCACCTTGACATCATTTTTAGTCTCGTCTTTTGCTAACTTAGGCGATTGTGGAGGTGTGTTTTGAGTAGGTTGAGGGTCTTTAGGATGCTTCTTTGTATCGTCCGCTTGGTACCGGCATCGCCACCTGAATTAAAACATGTTTGATGAATAAAATTTTGTCCATCGATTTGGCAGCTAGGTTAACAGCTAACGTAGTTGATAATGGTTTTTACACAAAAGTACTACAATGATATGGTGCATTTGAATCTAAAAAGCATTCGATCTAACACAGAATTTCCAATGTACTAAATTACCTTGGGAATGTACTTCTGGAGATATTGAACAATCATATCCAGTTTTAGTTTCAGATATAGGACTGCAATCACACATGAAGCACAATAAATAGCAAAAAAAAATCCAAAACAAATAGAAAATGTAACAAAAAATCCAAACCAAATTGCACAAAGATGTAGCAGCTTAATTAAGTGTACTATCTCACAGCTGGAGCAGAGTCTTGAGTAGCCGCTGGTGTAGGTATTAGGTCAGCGGCACTTGTCTGAGGTGCCTGCATGACAAAAGGGTTGAATGCACATCACGCAACCAACCGAACTTCCTTTAATCGTCTAAAACATGCGATATGAAACGATATAGAAAACGGTAACCAAACCACGTAAGAAACTTACGTCTTGTGTCGTCTGAGATTATACCACCCAGGAGTTTGTGGTGTTGAAGCAACTGTTTGTTGCCTCTTCCCGCGTCCACCACCAGCTTAGAAAGTAATATAAGTTGCAGAAGTATTGAAGCATATAACGTGCAACAATTACCTGTTGAGGATTTATTCAAGTTGCAGCAACATATAAATATAACTTGCTGAACCAGCGAGAGAAAGAAATATCTCATAATTCATATACCCTCAAAAGAGAACGGAGTTGTCACAATACCAACAATCAATATACCCATTGACTTGGCAACACCTGCAATCACAGGAGTCGCACCGGTACCTGTTCCTCCACCCATTCCCGCCTGCACAAAGTTATTTGAAGTTAACTAAAGCCAAGATTTTAACCGTTGTATATTATTAAATTATCACGATCATATAACCAATTATAATGTAAAAGGTTGTAGAGCAAAGTGTTTGGAAGTGCTTTTGTTGTTTGAATTTGACAACTTGTGATAATGAAATAATCTTGATATATGACGGAGAATTCATATATTAATAATTCGTCCCAAAACACAAAGCCAAAGACCTTCCAAAATTAAAATTTTCTCTAAGACGGATCAAGTAAAAATCAGCTAGTCTTCTTATCCGGTGGGATTAAATTAGAATAACAGGAAAGTACTTAAAGTGACAAAAACCATGTCTGAACCATCTAGAGCTTCTTCAATGGATTGCCGGCTTTCATTAGCAGCATTCATACCAACATCAGAGTTACCACCAGCACCAAGTCCACGGGTCAACTCTTGACCAATTTGCAACCGCTGATTCGGAAAAACAGGCGACAATCTCAAAGCTTGAACATCTGTGTTGACAATCCAAAAGTCAACACCTTTCATTGCATTCTCAATCATACGATTAACGAATTCAAAAATCAGAAAACCTACAGAAAATGGAATACCCACGAATTCTATTCAATATAGAGTATATGTTGAATTAACAAATGAAATCTTACCAGACCACGAATGAAATCGATTAGTTTGGATCATGTTGTGAAGTTTTTAATGGCTGCTCATACTTCTCTTTCCATGGGCCAAATGGTTGGTCTTGTGGGGGATCATCCTACATATACAGGAAAAGGAAAAAGCAGGTCAGAATTTTTTTTTCAGAATAAGAATGAACAAAGAGGTTTTGTGTAAAAACGATTATATTATTTTTACTTCCAATGCTCAACAATAATCTCGAATGCTTCCTGAAACTCTCATTTTTTCCGGTCATGTGGATCCCACCATCGAAACTCTATTTTTCGGTCATGTGGATAGATTTAGGGTTTTGTGGAGACCAGAGATTTGAATATGAGATGGGAGGTGATGTTTTATTAGAATATGAGTTTAGGGTTTTTGATAAACAAAACATATTAAAAACTTCGAGAATTAAGCATCAATTTAACCAATGTCATTATTCTTTTCAAATGTCTAACATAAAAACTTGTCTGTTCCACTGGTTGAAGCACTTGCTTGTGGATGTAAAGACTCAGGTTCGAATCCAGCTTCATGCATTTTTGGACCAAATTAATTCCGAATTTTATACCTTGCATAGTTTATGATTATGTGGCATTTTTATGATTATGTGGCATTGAGGTGGCATTTATGTGGCATTATCTACGTGTAACGCCTCCTGTTATATATAATGTATATATATATATATATATCGTTTATCATAAAAGTTATGTGTTCAAAACCGACTTGCACCTCAAATGTTCTCGTTTTAAAACTCATGTCGGGTTTCAAATTATCCATACGACATACATATTATATCAAGTCGTTAAACGTTTAGAACATGTGGTGAAATAATTGCTCATCGAGTTATTTTAATATGTAGTTGAAATATGTTTCTAATAACTACTCGATCGGCAAATTTATTGAGTTAACAATAAGATTTATGTGTGTGACCGGTTGAGGGGGGGGGCTGCGGCCCACGCCAAATACAAGAACAGGTTTACCACATTACTTGGACCTCATCTTACAAAGGCCAGCGGTCTGTTTATGCATATGCCGAGTGGGCTTCGGCCTGCTTAGGAAGGTAATAACAAAAATGAAGTGACCAAGGCAAAATTGTTGGGCTTCGGCCCATATGTAAAAGTGAGTAAGTCCATAGATCCAGTGTTAATTATGAGAAGCCAAAGGATCAGTGTATATTTTGGAACTCAAAACTAGTATACCAAGATTTTAGAACATGGAATGTGAAGTCTATTCTGCCATCGGATTCGAACAGTTTTGGCGAGTGATAAAAGGTTCGAAACAAAGACTTGACAAGGTGGGTGTTGTGCACATTGTAGGACTATTCGACCCAAATATAACGAGCACCCTATGTGGGTGTTATGCACCAAGACTACAACTCGAAACACGACCAATGAGGTGGTTTTCCCAAGCACGCCATAGCACCCTTTGGGGCGGTGCTCGAGCCAACCAATTTAAGATTAACAAGTCACGTTCACGGGTGAGCTTGTGTGGCCTCTCGGCTCACCCAGGACACCATTTGCTACCTAGTTAGAATACCCATGAATGGAATTAAACCAAACTAATATGACTTCAAACACAACCATAACAAGGAGTCGAGTTCTAAGTAGGCTAAAATGGCAAAAGACCAAGACTTATGAACTTCATTCTAATCGATCCCAAACTCGTTTTGAAGGTCGACATTTCCTTTTAAACATAAACACAAGCACCTTGCGAAGATCCTTTCTAGACCATAATTTTGCTAGCAAAACACTTAACACACAACCACAAACATTCGAAGGACTGCTTACAGTAGCACATTCGACTAGCAAGACTTAGCCTACTTTTCATTCTTAAACCACTAACGTAACATACGGTTCATGGTTCGATTAGACAACTGAACTAGGACAATAGCTCGATTTAACCACAAAAACACATGACCCTTGAGCCAATAACAGTTTCTAGTTTGTGTCTCATGATTTTACTAGTTTCAAAAGTTTTTTAACCACACCAAGACCAACTAATTGAATCGACATAATTTACTCACTTATTCTAAAATTTATTTCGGTATCAACATAACAATTACACAAGATTACTAAGAACAAAACAACAAGATTGAGTTTAAAACCTTACAAAGGATTTGACACTGGATCGATTACAGAAGCAACCAAGGAGAGTCCACCCGATTCCAAGCAAGCCACACCCTTCTTTCTCTCTTTAATTCCCTCGAATGAGACTATGATTGAGGTGAGATTTATGTTTTTGGTGTGACATGCTCATCCTGGAATCGATGTTCTTAAGGGATAACTCAAGGAAACTCTTTGACTTCCTTTTGATCATCAAGTGATAAGGTTTCACCCATTTTGGCTAATCTCTCTTTTTTGGCCTCGATTTCATTGAGGTTTGACCACACTGGATAGGATTTTAAATCCGAAAAATACCAAAGAGGAACTCAAAAGTATAAAGCATCACTTATGGATGGTGATAGATGAAGATGGAGTAGGGTGATTTCTTGGTTTCTTCATCAAGATAGTCAAATGGGATTGGTTCTGTGAGTTGGTGTAACACCCCCAAAATCAGAATGCAACGGAATTTACATCTGGGTGTTACTTAACTGGATCATAACATAAGTAATAGAGAACGAATTTATTAAATTCGTTTTAAAAACTTTATTAAATAAAACATCTGTTTTACATAATAGAAATGCGGAAAACAAGGCCCATTATTGTTATTAGTTGTCTCATAGTACAAAAACCCTGGTCATGAGTGTATTGTGTACACTCCAAAAGTGTGCCTATGCCCCTGCCACGCACTGCATTGCATCATCATATAGTAAACAGCTAAACACCTGAGAAAAACATGCTAAAGTGTCAACACAAAGGTTGGTGAGTTCATAGGTTTACATAAAGTAGTAAAGTTGAATCATTAAGTTTACGAGTTAACATTATAATGTGCATAATGTTATACGAAATAAGTTTACGAACTAACATTATAATGTGCATAATATTATACGAAATAAGTTTACGAGCTAACATTATAATTTGCATAATGTTATACGAAATAAGTTTACGAGCTAACATTATAATTTGCATAATGTTATACGAAATAAGTTTACGAGCTAAAATTATAATTTGCATAATGTTATACGAAATAAGTTTAAGAGCTAACATTATAATTTGCATAATGTTATACGAAATAAGTTTACGAGCTAACATTATAATTTGCATAATGTTATACGAAAGGCTACTACGCTGCACTAAGTTTCATGTCATCGAAGCTAAGACAAGTTGGCATGAGGAGTATTCATGTTATAATCTGCATGAGGAGTGTTCATGCTATCAAAACCCGGCAAGTGTGCTATTTCTAGTCACTTGTAATTCCGACATGGTATACATCCGCTTGTCCAATCTGGACTGTTGAATCTCAACACAGATGGAGGTGTCACCCTCAATAGATCTATTTATATCATTCGTGCTTCCCAGCAGGGAATTAATCGGTACATATTCGTGGGCAATAATAAAGCACTTAGACTAGCAGGTAATAGTTTTACAAACAAATCATTGTTTTCAATGATCCATAAAAGTAAGCATGTTTCTCACCCCAAGTAGTTTAAAACAAGTATTAAGAGTAAAAGTGAGGCAATGACTCACCTTGAGTAATATCAGCAAAGTGAAATATGAAATTAAGCAAGCTATGGGAACGGCTTCAACACATTACCTGAATTAATAATTAAAGTCTGAGTTTTTACAGTTTTGGCTCAGTTATGCACAATGAGTGTGAAAACAAGTAACGGATAACCATTTGGTTTGTGATGTGTGTGTTTGATATGCTTAAAATGCTTAAAGTTCAAAAATAATATTATACATAATATTATCTTGTTTTTATGTTTTTGATTCCACAATTATCTTTTCCTCGAGTGTCGTTGAATAACACGTTAAGTTTATTCGTTAAAGTTCATTAAATAAATATAAACGTAACGAATAATAAAGTACTGAAACGAATAATAAATGTACATATACAAAACATAAATGGAAATGAAAATAAGAAATTGTTATGATCCAGTCCTTGTACTTTCCCAAAAAGTACACTTTATACCCTAACGGTGTAGGTTTTGCACCGTTAGTCCTCCGTTAGTCCAATATTACAAATTAAGTCCATAAGTTTCTCAAAATGACCCCACATACTCCCTGTTTACTGTATTCATCATTATTTACCCTTGGTTTACTGTTTTGACAGTTTTGGATGGTTTTTATCACTTTGGCAGTTTTAGTCCCTAAGGGTGAAACGTTTTGCAAAGTTAGTCCAAAAATCACAAAAAGAGTGGGATTCGATTTCTAAAAGTTTCAATAAGCTCATATAGCTTATTTAAGTAAAAATGATCAGCTTATTTTTGAAATGGCTTATTTTTCCGGTTAATGGGCCCTTAACGAGACTACTTAAGGCCCATTATCGAATAGAGATTCGTTGGGTCAAAAACGAATTTGGGCTTTTAAATGGGCTTATTTTAGTATCACAAAAATGTATTTCTTACAGCTTATTGATGGCTTATACAACTTGGCTTATTGGGCTTATTCTAGTTTCAAGCTCATTCTCGGAAAAATATATATAAAGGAAAACGAGCGAGTGATGTTTAGTTTAAGCTTTTTAGAAGGCTTTTAGTAGCTTATAATGGGAAACTCCAAGTACTAAATTAATAGATGGCCATGTATAGAAATGGGTCGAGCAATAAAACTAATACATTGTGTGTATAAATTGAGTTTTATAGAGTCGTTTCTTTGGCAGGTCGAGACATGTTAACGAAATAAATATGACATAAGAAATAATTATGCGACATGATGTAAAATAGAAATGGTGCTCGAAATGAAATAAATTGAATATGTACGTGTAAAATAAACGTAAAACTTGTAAATCTAGCCATCCATCATAGGAGGTCAATGCATGAGTACGTAAAGTAAATAAATGCAAAGCGTATAAATGAATAAAAGTGATATATGTTCGAATAAAGAAAGAATGCGATGCATGATCAATGAAATAAGAAGTATACGAGTGGTAAATAGATTAGAAAGGACTTACAACACCAAAGAGAGGGCGTGGATTCGTTAGTATTATCAAGAACTCGGATATGGTGCTTTGTTCGATTACAAATGGCTCGAATGGATTGAAAGTGGATCAAGTAAAGGAGAAAGTGCTCCTGGCTTTCTTGTAATCTCGGTAAAGAAGTAAAAGCTAGAGATAATTTGAGTTGGAGTGTGTTTAAGTGTGAATGAGCCAAGGTGAGTATATGGGTCGATATATATATACAAAGTATATATAGTTTTAGAGTTAAATAATGCAAGTTGGCAAGTATGTTGAGATTTTTATTCGATCCATGTTCAGGAGATAGGATACTGAGGCCACTTGTGAGATTTCAATGTTCATGTATATGTACTCTTTATATGTAATCGTATAAATAGGTACAAGTTGGTATGTGTTTGCATTAAATCTTCTGTTCTTCTTGGAGCTTTCGGCTAAGTGAGGAGAAAGAAGGAGAATATGTTTGTATGTGAATAAGCTTGTACGTATATATGTATCTATACCAACCGAGATATATTATAAAACTTGATCAAGTGGGACTAGTTGTGATGTTATTCGGATAATGTCAGTATGCAATGTGATGTCCTTTCAATTATTTGCTACTTTGTTATCTTTTATTGCAAGTGGACTGTAAATATGTATATGATATAGCATATAAGTTGTAGTTCTAGTTGTCTATTTGTCAAACATTATGGAAGTGATTATGTGGATGGATACGTAAAAGGTAAAGGGGAAGTGCACAAAAAAGATGGAAGCGAATGTGGTTATTTTTCATTTTGTATGTAAATTACGTGACTAATATAGTACTTCAAAAACGAACTTATCTTTTAAGTGTTAAGCATCACTAGAAGTTTACTTAAATCGGCTGCGTGACATTTTAAGCTTAACATATGATTGTCTTCTTCGGATGAGTTTGTTCTCACACGGGCACTACTATTTTTTTTTCCTAAGTATTCTGTATCATCATCATCATCAACAGGATCCATCTGAGATTATAACAGATATGTAAGAAGGAGGCTTTATAAAATATTGAAAAGAAAAATATAGATTTATTCAACTCGGGTCACTTTTTTTACCTTTACATTAGAAGTATCCACATCATTTTCATGAAGGAACGAAATAAAATCTTGAAAATTTTCTGCGGTAGGACGATAGTGACCGCTGTGAGGCCAGACCGCCTGTTCAAAAAGCATAAATATGAGTATACGACAATCCAGTACTTTATATAGCAAGAAAAATAGACATTTTAAACACGAATATATACCTTAAGGACCCCTTTTTCAGCAACAATTCTCCCTGCAGCCAACGTGGCACCCCCGGACAAAAAACTCGAATGTTGAAAATACCCTTTTTTCTTGATACCAACGTATAAAGTCTTGGTTGTACTGAGGACAAATATCCACTCAGCACCTTTAGTTTGTCCTGTGGTATCAATGAACTCACCACTTCCTTTGTACAAAAGCTTTCCATTTTCTATCGATACTTCATACGCTTTTCTTCCCATCTATAAAAAAAAAGAATCTTGGTAAGAATTATTCGTTGAAATGTTATAAATTTAAGAATACGGGACAAGAGGTATACCGGGCCAAGATATCTAATGCATTGTTGTTGAAGTTTTGATCTTGGACACTTCTCCAGAAGATTCACTTCTTTACCCTCTCCTATATCTAACCTGAGTTTCAAACAAGAAAGATTCAGTTTATAAATATCTAGGAATAATAGAATAAATTCTTGCTAAATATTTAAGCTTTGTGACAAATTCTTACCAATAAAAGAAAGGTTCTTTGGTCTCAGAGTGCCACCACTTTAAGTAGTAAAAGCCAAGATTATTGCCATACCGATGTCTTGGATCAATCTGCATCATTAACAAATGCACGATTTACAAAATCGTTTAAAAACACAAATGAATGTTATGAGTAACTAATAATGTCGAATATAACTTACCGCCTCAAGCCAATGCTGAAAAGCAAGCATCTGCGCTTTGCAATTCTTTGACAATCCTTTCCCTACCTGCAAAGATTAGAACATACTTTATAAGTAATCTTCTTGATATATATATATGATTTATTACTTTATTCGTATCTATTCGTACCTTGGCAGCCCGTGTTTTTGCTCTGGCCCAACGTGATATGGCGGATTCATGTTTGTCAATATCAAAATATGATATAGAACTCTGTTGGAGTTCTTCAGACTCTCTCCACCTAAACAATCACAAAAAAATCTACATTAGCAAAGCTGAATATTAAAAAAATCAAATTGCTTACATAATTCTAAAAAGTACTAACCAGCTTTGTTCAATCAGAACTGCACAATCAGCCAGCTTTCTTCGTGTTCGAAAGCTTTTATACACTTTTTGCAACTTTACAGCCGCTTCATCTTTAGGACTACCCGGATCATAATTTTCGTTCTTTTTGGCATAAACCTCTTGATTCTCTTTAAATTTTTGAACCCTCAATTTTTGAGAGGGCACAAAGTTCATTACATCTTGTTCGGATTCATGGCTCTTGAAACTCAATGATCTAACCAAACTTTTAGCTTCGCCGTCTTCTAAACCAATTGATGTCAAACTGGTTTCCAAATCCGTACACTCAGCAAATGGGCACGAAATCGATAACCCCATGCAAGGTTAAAATGAATATTTAACACCTTATGAATCTTGATTTTCCTGTTAGAACAATCCATCATATTAGAACAAGATCATATAATTGTAAACAAAAATATAAAACTTTTCAAAGGACAATTTGCTTGTAACAACTAACAAGTGACAAAAACTAATAATTTAATACCAACAACCAAATAAACAATACAATTTGTCAATGAGCTGTGACATTAACCATCTAACAGAAAACACTGAATCCAACACGGACGAAACCAAAACTAAATATGACCGGCCACGTGCATTTTCGAAAAACTAAATAAGACTATATACACATTCTTTTGAGACCAGATGTATTTCCAAGAATTCCGAGACCCACCCTGGTTCCGTCACATACCCCGAGCCACCTTTAATGATTGAAAAGTAAACCCCGGATCCCACACCAAACAACATTCAATGACCATATAAGCTAAAATCTTGATTATGCAAAGCACAAAACCAAAAACTCACAAAAATCATCAAAAAATACATGATCAAACAATTCCAAGCAAACCCATTTTGCAAATAACAAAATATCAAAAACCCATGAAGGGTTAGAGCTAGTTTGAGCACATTACATCAAAACACTTGATGGGCACATAAGCAAAAACTCATTAAAAACCACATATTATTTACCTTATGGAGAATTTGGTATGTGAAGATTATGAAATTGGGTTAAAATGGTGTGATTTTGTTAAGGATTTTGAGATGAAATTTGAATGAAAGCAGAGTGAGTTAGTTAGTTAAAATGATGGCTAAAATGCAGTTATATATATAGAAAGAATTGATGTCATCAAATAGTATGCGTGGAAAAGGGGGGAGAATGAATGAGGGGGTAAATTAAGGGGTGACACGTGATTTGACTTTTCAGTATCATTCTTTTGCTAAAATAGTACTCCATAATTTTCAAATTAACGAGCTGGGAAACCCGCGCTTTGCAGCGAGAGTGTTTGGCACTTTTTTTTTTTTTTTTTTTTTTTTTTTTGCCCGTTGTTGTGTATTTGTGTGTTCTTAATAGGAGTGTGAAAATGTCGTTTTGTGTACATGTATGTTTACTAATGACTACTTTGTTGTATGTCTTTGTTAGTGCAGCTTTCACAGATGGCTGAACACCATCAAATATATTTGTAAGCCCCTAAACCACACATATACTTAGAAAATATGATTGCATAGTAGGACAAAGTGATACTTGAAATTATAAAGCCAATTATCTCATTTCCTCCGGAACACAATATAGAAAGCTTGAAACGAATCAAATTTCGCCAAATAAATTAAATTCTGGAAAGTTATGCATATTTATACTCGTTTTTATCAGAAAAATTATTTCGTGAACAATTGTGCAAGCTTCGTAATTTTTCGAGTCCGTTTGGTATGTCAAATGGGTCTCGCAGTGATTATATCAAAAGTTTCACTAACTTGTCACTTTAACCCCTCCGCCTCATATTTTATTCCTACCCTTCTAGTTTATTTAGGCCATGGTTGGTCCCCCTAAATTATATAAAACACCTCAACTTTCTTTCTCTTCTCATAATTCACACACATACAAATAATTCTCTCATTTTCTTCTCTCTACACTCACCAGAGCCACCACCACTTCCGACGACCATCGCCGCCGGTCACCACCATCCGTCACCGGAAAATTTTCCAGCGAGACCTTTTATTCTCCCAATGAATAGATCGGGCTATTCTAAGCCTTTCTGGAGCTTATTAGCTCTCGACGCACCATGTAACTCCACCACCGCCACTGCCACCTCACTGCCGCCACACCACCGTCACTCCACCACCTCCTTCTCGTCGGTAACACCCCTCACGCGCTTACCCCCACCCCTCTTTGTTATTATTTTCCAAACCCTAATTTCTAATTTTTTTTTATTAAACCGATTTTAATATAAAACTTTTTATAAAACCTTTGTAAAACAATGAAAAATGTGTGGATCTAGTGTTTTTAACCCCGACTCGGTCTTGACTCGGTGACTTACCGAGTCAACTCGCGTTGACTCGGGCGAGTTACCTCTTGTTTTGTTCTCTTTTAATTCTAATAATCTCTTGTTTATGTTGTAGTTTGGATTTTTGGATTGGTTTCGGGTTTCTTTGTGTCTCGGCAGTTGGTATGAAGTGAGGCCGAGCCGTGACTCGTGGTGAATCACGGCGAGGCGAGGTTGAGGAGTAGGATTAGGATTTGGTTTTATTGTTTTTGGGCGTGTTTGGATTTTGATTCGATTTGGAGTTGGATTGGTTTTGGTTCGGATTGGATTTGGAGTTGTGTTTGGATTTGTTTCATGACTCGGTTAGCAGAGGGAAAAAAAGAGTTACTGTAGCTGCTACTGTGCTGCAATGTAGCATTAAAATATTATTATCCTGCCTTTTTAATAAATTGATAATATTTCACATATTCTAATTTAGTTGTCCATTATATAAAAATAAATAAAAAAATTTGATAGAGTTTACAATATAACTTTCGGTTAGGCTAGTCACAGTCATCAACTGCCACATCAGCTTTCTCTCTTCGGTGACCAGACATAACCAAGGTGCCACAGTGGTGACAGACTTTTTTTTTTTAGTTCAAACATTTTAAACAAAAAACTTAAAATTCATTAAAAATAAAAACATTACATAAATTAAAGATTAACAAACTATGATACGGTAATGAAAATAAAATTACAAATTAAGAAAAAGAATCATCTTAAACATAACCCTCCTCACTCGAAGAGTCCCTAAACTCGCCAGCATAATACTTTCCTTCCATGATGTCAAACCAGTTCTTCCTAAGATGCTCTGCATCCCTGGCTTCCTGCTCCATACGAGCAGATTTCTCTTGTAGTTCTCGTTGTTCTGTTTCTCTCCTGACTTCCTCATCTTGCTCAAGAAGTCGGAGTTCATCCTCAGTGAGTCCAAACAGGTTGGGTTGGTGTTCCACAATCAGTTGAGTGTTTATCGGTTCATTTTCCGGTTGGAACACCGGAAATATATCTTCTGGTGGAAAGATATCTTCTAGCACTTGTTCTAGACTTGGGAATTGTTGGGAGAAGTCTTTGCGAGACATTGTTGTCGACTGGGGAATTGTTGGGAAAGATATGTGCGTGTGAATTGTGTGTATGAAAAACAAAATAGTGGGTATATATAGGGAAATTCTTGAATTTGAATTTGAATTTTGAATCATCCCGCTCTTACTGTATCATTTAATTTGAATTTGAAGTAGAGTGTGGGTAATATTTTGTGTTGTTTGTATTTTATTTTATGTAAAAAAAAAAAAAAAAAAAAAAAAAAAAAAAAAAAAAAAAAGGTCTGACACAAACTCGGTCACAATTTAGACCGATATATGTTTTATACCTTACTCGACCAATATTTACCCAGCCAACCACAAAGGAGTCGACCAATTTAAAGATCGTTCACCATTTGTGATCGACCGATTATTTCCGAACCAGTGTGACTAGCCTTAAAATCAATTTACAAACTTTAAATAAGAAATTAAGTGATCAGTTAAACATAAAATTGTCATTATGTTAAACATGTTAAGAAAAATCAGTAATAATTATGTTTTTTTTTAATATGTTTTTTTTTTTCTTTTTTTTTTTTTTTTTTTGGAATAATTATTTTCAGACGGAGTTAGTAATGTATTAATGTTTTTCATTTTAGAAAAATGTTATGCATAGTGTTTAAGGCTACTCGCAGTAACAATGCTCGATCGACTCACACGATTAATTACAATTCGACTGACCTACTGTGGGCGATCGATCGCCAAGTTTTTTTTTTGGGAACATGGTCGCATACTCGATCGATAAACTTTTCTATTTTCTTGTGCCTTTTTAAGTTGTAACCGTTGTGTAACGGTTGGTAAAAAAAAAAAAAAAAAAAAAAAAAAAAAAAAAAAAAAAAAGGGTCTTTTAACACACTTACAAATACCACATATTAACACAACATATTAACACACTTCAATCCACAAAATCTCACGATTCTCTCTATTCAAAATGTCTAAGAAAACACCACAACCAAAAGGCCGAAAATCCCGATTGCCACAAAACATCCCACAATTAATACTGGATTCGAATTTTCGGTTAACCGGTGTCTCACCAAACGAAAATTTTCGACCCGCTAATTTAGATTATCAATCGCAACAACCTCCACAACAACAAACTGACAATCCATTTTTTATAAAGCGTCCTATGAATCGTCCATTTGTTCCACCGTATCAAAACAACCAACAACAACAACAAAGCGACTCTCGTCAAAGCCAACAATCTATGTATGGCTCACCCGAATCGGTGTATCGTCCAACAATGGATTCATCAACGTCTTCTTATTCAAATTATCAACATTATTCTCCGGTTAACCGTATGAATCTTTGATGCGCGTGATGTGTCGTTGCGGTTTAGCAGTTTTAATGCCTACTCAAGTTTTAAATTTATATTTAGCCGACTTATCAATAACACACACACTTAACGAGCAGTGTACCCGGTCAGTATGAAGATAATGGTAAGTAGAGTGTCGATCACTAAGAGTGGAACGTATTATCTAGTTATTCTAATCAGTATTTTAATATCCTAACGCAAGGGGGTTTCAGCCTGAGAGACTGGCACGGTTTTGTTTGCAATTAAATAATAAAATAAACAAATAGGCACGAATCAGCAAGTAGCACACACGTACACAGATAGATACTAGAGACAATAAGAGGGCTGTCCTTATAATTAAGTAGATTGTCACTTGTTTTATTGATAGCTTTATATGAAGTGTATGTAATTAACCCTTTCTCGTTGGTCCTATTCTCATCGGCGAGTAAACCCTTAATGATTACTTATGTCTAAAAGTTATTCCTAAGTGATCAATTTAGAAACAACCGTGGGAGCCACACCTTGTCCCGCAGTCAAGTGCCCGCAAGCCACTAATAAACACAGAGGTTATCAATGCACTAATAAGTAGTAACCAAAGACATCAACATATAAACTTTAATTGATGGGAAAGCAAGTATTAAAGGGAGTGCAATCTTTCCGTTGTCACATTACACAAGCCACCAATCCTGATGAATTAAAGTTTGCTAAAACAATAAAACAAAACTACTTAATGAATTAAACATATGCAGCACCTTCTTACAGCTCTTGTATCTTAGATTTGGGTGTGTCTTGTGCTGCCTCCTTGACTGAATTCGTCCTTTTGCTCTGCTGTCCGAACTTCGGTTTTAGGTTTCGAACTTCCGGAACTCTTTAATACGTCTGGTCTACGGGGTATTTATAGTTTGTGTCTGAGGGAAGATGCGGCGCATCTACTTAAGTAGATGCGGCGCATGTACTTAACTTCGCGTGGGGTCCAAGATTATAATATTCAGGAATATTCGTACACCGCCAGAAGATGCGGCGTAACTCTTTATTAGATGCGGCGCATGTCCTCTTGTATCTTGGATCGTATCTGGTGATATCTTGATATAGATGCGGCGCATGTTGATAGTGAGATGCGGCGCATCTGGAGCAGAATTGACTTGATCTTGTCCATGTCAGTAGACTTCCACTTTATGCACGTTTTGCTCCATTATTAGTCCATAATCGCTAAGTTTCACCAAATGCTTGTTTTTACCTGAGAATTACAAAAGTAAACAATTAAGTATCAATCCTCATACATAATATAGTAAAACAAGTCAAATTATTAGGATAAATGATAGTAATAAAATGTACTTATTTGAGTTCATCAAATATCCCCCCACTTGAACTTTACTTGTCCCCAAGTAAACCTTAGAATTTCATTTATGAAAATGTATCCTAAAAGATGTATTAGGATTCATTTTTATATTTAAGCATGTATTCGTTTAATTCATAATCACACAACTAAACACTTAACGAATTAGAAGTAAAATAAAATAAGTCGATAAAATCAAATCTAATCGTTTAACTGTCCAGTCGCGACGAATATTCTATCATAAGCTTGGCAAGTATACACATCTCCACCACTAAAGCTAAGGAATAACAAGTCTAAAGCGGTAAAAAGGGTTTTTAGGCTAAAGGGTTAATTATTCTTATTTACACTATCGATCTCAAATTCCAGAAAAGGCGACAAAATCACAAATACATGATCGAATCCACGAACACGATACTTGCAATTGCTCAAATCCTTAACTCGAATAGGCTAAAGATAGGTCCAAACTTCACCAATAATAATATATCAAAAAGGGCGACAAAATCATAAATACATAGCCGAATCCACGACTACGATACTTAAGATTGCTCAAATCCCTAATCTCAATAAATCAAAGATTCGGTTGGATAAAGAACAATACAGGGTATGGATAACATTTGGGATATAAATTGGTGTAAAAATAAAAATAAACAAAACAAAACAAATAAATTAAAATCCTAAGTGTGGTTAATCACTATCCCAACCATCCCATGAATAAGACTCATATCATTGAATAACTCACGCTTTAACACTTGAAACACACGCTTTAGGTAGACACGAATTATACTCAACAAAATCTTAATCAAAGAATAAACCTCAATTGGCGTTCCCATAACTGCCAATTCCCATTCAATCCATAGATATAATACAACAAATAGTGGTGATATCGACCACTTACATAACTCTACATCGTTGGCTTAAAATAAACATCCAACTCTTTTTTCTTTCTTTTTCTTTTTTTTATTTTTTCGATTTTTTTTTTTTTTTTTTTTTTTTTTTTTTTTTTTTTTTTTTACTTGAAACATAAACATAGATGTGTAAAATTTCACCACATCACTACAACTTTCTTTCCGGATAATTTTTATTCATACTTTTCATACTTTCAGAAATAACGGTAATAGTGAAAGTAGTAAACACACGAAAAATAAACTCCAAAATATACAATATTTACTTTCACTCCAATTTGCATTGTGCAATTTCCCGACCTAACCATAGATAATGAATTACGCACGCGAACACAGGTAATGTAAGGAAACACACTCTGCCTATAGCAATTAACCAACCACGGACTTTAATCTACAGGGTAGGCTAAGGTGTAAGGGTGTAACGAAACATTTTAAACATAGGTGTAAGAAACGAAAGGAATGGCTCTGAGGGTTTTTCTAGGGGTATCTTACTCTAAAAATGAGAGTAACAAAAGGTTTTATACGGGGGTTAACTAACCAGTGTAGTTAGTTAATAACACATAACATATAAAGGCTATTTGGTGTAATCCTAGAATTTTACCAAGTTAGACAAGTCATTCCAATTATATAAATAATACTTATTATGGTGGTCTCGAATAGTATACAAGCCAAGTTCTAAAGTTTACAAGTCACCGGCACACTCATAGATTTGTGAATTTTGAAAAATCACAATTTTTGAAAATAACGTCATGTGTGCAGTTATGTAACTTAGATCTTAAACAAAAACATGCTAAAAAATTTTTAGATTTTGATATATTAAGCACATTTTAAGCATAATTTTTGAAAAAGTTTAGGACAAGTAAATGTTAAGTGTTCTAATTCTCCTATCCCCCCACTTAAGTTAAACAACGTCCTCGTTGTTTGTGTAAAAGGTTAAAAAAAACTGGAAAAGAAAAGAATTAGAACAGAAAAACTCCCCTGAGATTTGCTCGGTATGATCCTCCATTTGATAAGAGCAAAAATCAACTTCTTGTGGATTAGAACTTTAAAGCTTCATACTTGATGTATCCACAGGAAATCCAGGAAACTATAATACCATCAACACTTTAAAACACACCTAAGATAAGAAAGGTTCAAGCTTGCATAATACATTAGCAGTTAGGAAAAATAAAACTTAAAAATTAAAACTGAAAATCATCAGGTCAGTCGATGCGCCGTATCTTATGAAAGAAGATACGCCGTATCGAGCCTGGAATTAATACGGATCAGAATAAAGATGCGCCGCATCCTTAACCAGGGATGCGCCGCATTAAAATAAACTGATAAATAGTTTTAAAGTCGAAAATAAAAATGCAAAAAAATAAAATAAGATATGACCATTGCAGAGGATGCGTCGCATCTCAGGACTGAGATGCGCCGTATCTTCGTGCGGCCTGGACTGACTCGACACAGAATCAGAAAATAAAATAAAAGATAATCATGGGTTGCCTCCCACGAAGCGCTTGTTTTTGTTCGAGTCACGAGCCTGACTCCACCCTTATTTACTGTGTAATAGGGTGTTGTTCCCCCCACTTGGGATCAAGTGCGGGTGATAGTAGCAATAAACACGAAAAGAGTGTAAATTTGCTAGTAAAGATGGAAGAAATAAATAAAGATCATACCTTGGCAATATATGTACATTTTTCCTATCCTTACCCGGTTTGGTTGATAAATTGGATGACTTGACCTTTCCATCTGAAAAAGTAATGTGTTGAGGAAAAATGAGTCTCCTTTCTTCTTGATTAGTCTCTTTGGTAGTAAGGCGTCCCTTGACTTCCGCAGAAGATAAGAAAGGGTCTTTAGCAAGTAAAAGTTCGAGTTCCTCAACAACCTTCATAGGGTCGAAATCATCATCTTCATCAATCATAGCAATGTTCAAGAGCTCATCACCAAATTCTTTATCGAGCTCCACCAAATATGGGTTCATCACAGGTGCTTCAATAGGTAGTGTAATAAATTTCACTTCATCATCTCTTTGTTTTGCAACCTGTTTAGGAAAACTAGCAAGATTATTAGTAACGGGATTAATAATATTAAATAAATTTGTACCACTATGTGTTGTAAGTGACTCCAATTCGTCTCGTGAATCTCTATCTTCAACTAGTGGTCTTGCAATTTCAGCATCGTCCCGAATTTCATCCTTCATTAAGTAATCCCAGACTTCTTCAAAATCCCTTGTTGGGTCAAAATCTGGTTGAGGTGTGTCATCATAAACTATGGCGTCAAATGGTTCGAAATCAAAATTAGAATACTTTTCATCTTCATTCGATAGATTGTCTAATGGTGGTAATACGATTGCAGAATATTCTTCAACGTAAGGTTCCGTATACACATCATCTTGTGCAATCTCCGGAGAAAAAGTACTATCAATAACAATTGCCGGAATTGGTTTCACTGTATATGAATCTTCTTCATCATCATTTGACATACACCAAGTGTGTTGAAATGGCAATTTGTTTCTTTCTTTCCTTGACTTTTCATGCCCTAAAATCAAGTATTCTTCCATAGTGATTTCTTTCGTCTCAATGACTTGTGCACCATATCTTGCTCTTTTCCAATCATACATCTGATTATTGCTCAAGGCTCTTTCCTCTATAAGCTTGATATATTCTTCCATTGTAATATCCGGATCGTCCATCTTCCTGAAATAAAACTTACTCGTGCAAAAGAAGGGTGAAACGATCAAAGTAAAATAAAAGCTTCTGATATCTGCTGTAGATGCGTCGTATCCTATAAATGGGATACGCCGTATCTTAATACGTTAAAATTAAATCAGACTTTATTCAGAAAATAGATACGCCGCTTAGAATTTTGAATGCGCCGTATCGAATTAATTAATCAAAAATCAACTTATCTAATTAAAATTAAATGCGTCGTATTAACGAAAGTTAATGCGCCGTATTTTCGTTACGTTTAAAAATAAAAATTTTTGATTCAGTAAGATGCGCCGTATCGATAGAGATCGATACGCCGTATCTGTTTAATAATTCGCAAACTGTTTTTAATTAAAATAATAGATACGCCGTATCTTCAAAAGAAGATGCGTCGTATGGCGTTAATGTTTTAGAAAAATTTTTATCAAAAAACAGATACGCCGTATCTGCAAAAGAAGATGCGTCGTATTACTTTATCGCTTAGAAAAAATTTTCTTATTAAAAACAGATACGCCGTATCTTGGGGAAAAGATGCGTCGTATCGAATTAATTAAACGCGTTGTATTAAAAAAATTAAACGCAATACGCCGTATCTGAGAGATCAGATGCGCCGTATCGTTCGATTTAGCACAGTACAACGATAGCAGAACAGAAAAATACGAAAAATAAAAAACAAAAAATTAAAAGCACACGAAACAAAAATAAAACACACAAAAATAAAAGAAAACAATTAACACACAATACAACAAATATGCAAAATAGTACAATGATGCAATTAATCTAATAAAAAGAAAAACCTAATTAAAATACTAATCAAATTAACAGATAATAACAATTCACTCCCCGGCAACGGCGCCAAAAAACTTGATGCGCGTGATGTGTCGTTGCGGTTTAGCAGTTTTAATGCCTACTCAAGTTTTAAATTTATATTTAGCCGACTTATCAATAACACACACACTTAACGAGCAGTGTACCCGGTCAGTATGAAGATAATGGTAAGTAGAGTGTCGATCACTAAGAGTGGAACGTATTATCTAGTTATTCTAATCAGTATTTTAATATCCTAACGCAAGGGGGTTTCAGCCTGAGAGACTGGCACGGTTTTGTTTGCAATTAAATAATAAAATAAACAAATAGGCACGAATCAGCAAGTAGCACACACGTACACAGATAGATACTAGAGACAATAAGAGGGCTGTCCTTATAATTAAGTAGATTGTCACTTGTTTTATTGATAGCTTTATATGAAGTGTATGTAATTAACCCTTTCTCGTTGGTCCTATTCTCATCGGCGAGTAAACCCTTAATGATTACTTATGTCTAAAAGTTATTCCTAAGTGATCAATTTAGAAACAACCGTGGGAGCCACACCTTGTCCCGCAGTCAAGTGCCCGCAAGCCACTAATAAACACAGAGGTTATCAATGCACTAATAAGTAGTAACCAAAGACATCAACATATAAACTTTAATTGATGGGAAAGCAAGTATTAAAGGGAGTGCAATCTTTCCGTTGTCACATTACACAAGCCACCAATCCTGATGAATTAAAGTTTGCTAAAACAATAAAACAAAACTACTTAATGAATTAAACATATGCAGCACCTTCTTACAGCTCTTGTATCTTAGATTTGGGTGTGTCTTGTGCTGCCTCCTTGACTGAATTCGTCCTTTTGCTCTGCTGTCCGAACTTCGGTTTTAGGTTTCGAACTTCCGGAACTCTTTAATACGTCTGGTCTACGGGGTATTTATAGTTTGTGTCTGAGGGAAGATGCGGCGCATCTACTTAAGTAGATGCGGCGCATGTACTTAACTTCGCGTGGGGTCCAAGATTATAATATTCAGGAATATTCGTACACCGCCAGAAGATGCGGCGTAACTCTTTATTAGATGCGGCGCATGTCCTCTTGTATCTTGGATCGTATCTGGTGATATCTTGATATAGATGCGGCGCATGTTGATAGTGAGATGCGGCGCATCTGGAGCAGAATTGACTTGATCTTGTCCATGTCAGTAGACTTCCACTTTATGCACGTTTTGCTCCATTATTAGTCCATAATCGCTAAGTTTCACCAAATGCTTGTTTTTACCTGAGAATTACAAAAGTAAACAATTAAGTATCAATCCTCATACATAATATAGTAAAACAAGTCAAATTATTAGGATAAATGATAGTAATAAAATGTACTTATTTGAGTTCATCAATCTTGATGCTTGTGATTTTGAAGAACAATTATACAATAATCCAGATTTTTATGTGGGAACTGGTTCAGGTTATCCGGCTGAAGGTTATCCGAGTCAAGAGTATCACGGTTCGGCTCAAGGTTCGGCTCATGGATCGTATCACGAGTCGGTTCCAAATGATGACGACGACAACACTATTTCGGAAGAGATGTCACCGGTCAAACCTAAGAGACGAGCTACGAATGCTAAGAAGAAGACTGTTGAGAAAGAAACTAAGAATGATTCGCCGCTTTGGACACGCAAAGAAGAGATCTTGTTGTGCAATGCTTGGTGTGATACGTCCGATAATTGCATAATGGGAAACAACCAAAATGCTAAGGGATTTTGGAAGAAAGTGATTACTTACTTTGAAAAATAGGTTGGTGCAGACAGAACGTACAACTCGATTATTACCAAGTGAAAAAATAGGATTCTTCCTAGAGTTGGTCAGTTTTGTGCCATTTACGACAATGCTTATAGGAATTATGGAAGTGGTGCGAATGACCTCACTGTTTACAGACGAGCGTGTGAAGAATACCAAATAGTGTATAATCATGCGTTTGTATTGGAGCATTGCTGGGAAATTTTGAACGACCATGAGGTTTAGAAGGATAATGAGATGCCGGCTTTTTTAAGCCAAGATACGGGTCGAAAAAAAGCAAGGACTTCTAAAACCGGTTCGGATGTGCCTGATAATGAAGAGACTCGAAATGAGCGACCAATTGGTCATGATGTCGCTAAGAAAAATAAGAAGAAATCATCGGAGAGTTCCAAGTTTTCCTATATGGAAGATGTAGCCGAGAAATGGAAAACCATTAAGTCTATGGCATTGGGAAAGAAGAAGGAGCTGGCAGACGGATACTAAGAGTTGAAGAAAAAAGAGCTGGAGCAAAGGTAAAAGGAGTTGGAGCTGGAGCAAAAGAAAGCGGAAATGGATGACAAAAGATTTGCACTAGAACAATAAAGACTTGAACTTGATCGAGAAAAGAAATATAAAAAAGACATCATATTCTATCTCACACCAATCGACCCATCTTTGCTCGCATTACAACGACAAAAAATGCAGGAAATCAAAGATTCGATCAAGGCACGCCACAACTTAGATTATTAGTTTTTAGTAAGTGTTGTAATGTTTTTATTTTATTTGAATTATTGTGTAACGTTTTAATTATTAATAAAATTTGAGTTTGTGTTAAAAATGTTTTTTTTTTAAAAAGAAAAAAAGAAAAAAAATTTTGATCATGGTCGCCCTTACTGGGGCACCCAATCACCTGAAGGTCGCTGAAGAGAGAAAACTAACGTGACAGAGAAAATGAGAAGGATTTGGATCCCTTACTGGGCCAAGGCTAATAAATTTTGATATGTTTAATGATTTGTACTTTAAAAGTACATATTAATTTAATAAATTAACTGCACACAACCAACTAAATGTATAATTTATTGCATATTTTTAACTTTAAATATAACCATTAATAATACAAATAGTAAAACCTTTAATTTTATTATAGGTTTTGCTAACAATAATTTTAAGTCAAAGAGGTTAATATTTATTTTTATCTATCTAGGGATTTAGATCATCCAGTTACAATTAAGTATAAATGTGTATATGCATTTTTAGTATCGTACATTTATTTCTTGAAATTATCATCTAATAATCATTATTAATTAGTTATGTAACGAACGCGTTTCTCTTAGCTACCGTCTTAAAAATTGTCAGTCCGTCATTAGAAAACCATTTAGCAATCCGATATGTAGCTTTATACAACTTTATTATTGACAACTAAGTGAAACACCTTTGATTTTCGAAATCTAACATATTGATTTGTTGCATAATGTTAATAACCAGCGTTGATTGTCTCACACCACACAAATGCGACAAATCAGTATGTTACATTCTGAAAATCAAAAGTGTCTATTATACGAATGTTACCTTTTTCGAAATTTATAATATTAAGCATAGGTTCAATTAGGTCTAACGACATGAAAAAATGCCCCGCCGCAACGCGGCGGATCGTCGCCCACCTCGTTAGTTTTAAATACGAAATCACTTAATATAATACATATCTTTTTAAAATTCAATTACCTTAATCATATGTATAAAAATATGAGTTTTATTTTAAAAATATTGTTAGTTAAAGAATGCTTAAACAAAACTTATAAGATTATTTATAAATTTTCCTTTTTTCTAACATTCGCCATCTAATACAATCAGACAAAAGGGTTATATATATATTCTACTAGGTACATGCGTACATACCTCATATATACAATGAGCCTCAATATCGATGTGTTACCTGCATTCTGTTGCAATAATATTTAAGATTACTCGCGTTGATAGTCTCGGATCATGCTATTCGTTAAATCATGTTGGCTTAATTTTACAAATTAGCTTATAAATTATTCATTAGTTTCAACATCATTTACACCTCTAATGATATGGATATTATTGTTTAATTGTCATTAATCAGATGATTTAACTCAAAATATACGATGAAAGTGATATGCTTAACAATAATCTTTTGTGACTCTGTTGATATATTGCATACACTAATTTTAATCAACTTTGTTTTTGTTTATTACCTACTAGATTATAAATTATATATTAATAAATTCAAAGAGCTAAATATAAAATTTGCAAGTTGGATGGCAATTAGTTATTATAATTATGGTTTAAGAACTACAAATAAATCTATCTAATAGTCTAATACCAAGGAGTGGTAACATCCAACCCTCCCAACCCTCCCAAATTCCACCAATAACATCTCTCCAACTCATTTTATCCTTTCAACCCTCCCAACCAACCCTCCCAACTTAATTCTTAGGCATTCATCACATTCTCAACCCTCCCAAATTTTTTTTTTCAATTAATTTAATCAAACATTTATATAATAAAAACTTAAACATTTCATTAAAATAAACTAAAAAAAAAATACATAAACGACATAAACATTACATAAACCTAAACATAATTAATAAAAACTACATAAACGACATCATTATTAGAAAATAAAATACGACATAAAGAGACCTAAATCAATGTCTCGATCGGTGGTGGCTGCTCCGCTGGGTCATCAAGGTATGCTAAGTCCAAACCCGATATATGCGCTGTCAGATCATACCGGAGGCGATGATGGACTTCTTCGTCATGTATCTCCCGCAGCACATTCCGGTTATAAGCTACAGGGGCAGGTGGATCCATAATACGAACCGGTGATATTGCCCTCCCGTCGTCTTTTATGATCATGTTGTGCAATATAGTACATGTGGCGACGACTTTCCCGATCTTCTGTTTTGTCGTGAGCCGTAGGGGACGCTCCAAAATCTTCCATTTCCCTTGAGAACACCAAAGGCCCGCTCAACATCCTTTCTTGCCGCCTCTTGGAGTCTTTTGAACTTCTTTTCGTCATCTTCGACCGGATGCCGGTATGCCTTAACAAACGTAGCCCACCTAGGATAGATTCCATCGGTAAGGTAGTACCCATGCTTGTAATGTCGTCCATTTACGGTAAACGAAGTGTCTGGTGCGGATCCATTACGCACGTTTTGAAACAATGGCGACTGATTCAAAACGTTCACATCGTTGTTCGATCCAGGTGGACCAAAATACGAGTGCCAAATCCACAAGTCCTGAGAAGCAACACACTCAATCATAATAGTCGGCACCTTATGATCACCCCTCGTGTATTGCCCTTTTAAGTATCTAGGACACCTCGCCCATACGATGTGTGTACAATCAAGAGAACCAAGCATCCCTGGAATGTGGTGTCTTTCTTCGTGTGCTTGTGTGATGAGAGCAACATCGTGAGATGTTGGCTTACGTAAAAACTCCGCTTCGTATAAAAAAATGACCGCATCACAAAAATACTCGAGGCT